>JARBWI010000009.1:10600000-10906458 GCA_037576405.1 Campoplex capitator | reverse complement strand
CTTCTCCTTTTTTTTTTCGTTCTTACAACTCGGGAGGCTTTTATAGAGAGGAAGAGGAAAGAATACCTCTCGCAGGCACACGAGGGCACAGCCCCTAACTCGCACAATGCCGCAATTATGCAATTAAAGGTTTGAATGAGCGTTCTAAAAAGCTTCCTAGGAACTATATATTTTTTTTTACACGTGTTTTAGGCTCGATTTATACATACAGCTGGGATTTAATATAGATATATATGTATACAAGTATATTCATGCGTAAAAGAAGAAGCGTGCGTGTGCCCAAATAGAATTCGGTGGGACGGAGATATCCGCTAGCCAAAAGGACAGAGAATAAGGCTCTTTAACGACCTCATTGTCCGAGGTGTAATCCAAAACGCCTGGGTGTGCAATTCGTGATTGACCGAACGGTACATATCATGTTTAACGAAGAAATAAAAATTAATATTTTCCCTTTTTCTTCATGGCTCTCTTTCGCGCCGAGCCAATCGCGACGTTCTCACAACCGAAAAACAAAAAATGAGTTTAGACTGGATTGGCTTAAGAAAATCAAGAAACGTTCGCCACCGTTAGATCGAAAAAGAAAAAAAAAAAAAAGATTTTTTCCTTCTCGTAAAATACTCCCGAATCGTTTTCATAAAAGTCTGACATATTTCTGCGAGTTTCTTGGCCCAAATACTCAGAATAGTTCATAAGCTTGGGGATTCAGCGATAAAAAGTAGAAAAAAAATTGGAGATATTACGAACCGTGTGTGCAATTCTTTGTTTTTTTTTTTCAGCACCATAACAATGAGCGTACTTTCTCGAATGGAAAATCTCATTCGGTGCAATTTCGCGAGTGTAGAAAAAAAAAGCAACAATGATCGATGTAAAAGGTTTGCCGAAATGAATGAAATTTGGTACGAGTTGAATCGAACAGAATTTGATTAACCGAAACTCGGGAGTTGGCTCAAAGTGAGAAACGAGTTTGAAAAATAGTAAAATAAAAACTCATCCGAGATAAAGTAGTGCAAGGTAGATACATTAAAAGAGACTGATCGGTGGTTCATACATATGTATAATCACGATGGTGGTTGATTATTCCTGCCGACGAAAGAGAGACACGAAACCTCCCTCTCTTTCTCTCACCAAGTCTTTTTCTCGCTGCGGCAGTTCGAGACGTTGGTTCTGCTATACTCGATTTTTTGCCTCCTGGGCCCCTTGTCTAAAATCGAATCTAAACTCATCGGCGATTTCAATTACCCGTATCGTCCTGGGACGAATGCAAACGATTCATGGCACGTGCTCCTGGCCCTCACCCTCAGGGGTGATCTACAACCCTTCTCCACTTGGCTCGCCACCACACGAAAACGATCAACGTGTAGAGGGGTGAATACATATATATATTTTTTTTTCTTCTTTATTTTTTTATTTTCACCTCCAAACCGAGGGTGGCCCACAGATTTTTCTCGTATTCCCATAAACACACACTCGCATTTATTCTCAAGCTATTTTACACCACTCTTTATCCTTCTCATCATTTTTTATTTGCACATAAAAATCACGGTAATTTAACGCGATTAGCGGTAATTAATCACGCTCTTTCGGTAACGATAATCGCGCGGTATTTTCATGACATTTCTGGCTGGAGAGAAAATTGTATGAAAAGGTACTATGATACCATAATTTCTATACCGATACTCTAAGGTTTTTTTTTTTTTTTACCAAAAACATAGTGATTCTTTATTCAGAATGTGGGCAACTACAATATTTCGGGAATTTCGATAAAATTGAAACAAAATTTACCACGTTGATAGTGAAAACTCTCACGGTGTTGATATGGTGACCGGGAACTGTGCCACCATAGTGATTTTTTATCAAATTTTAAGAGGGACTTATTATTTCGAGGATAAATAGTAAAAAAAATTTAATTGCGACCAGTGCCTTATTCAATTGAAACGAAATCATCTATTTTACTTTTTAGTTAGATCCTCTCACAGCCAACACTTTTTCACATTCAATCGGTCGGTGAGATCCCCTATAATTTCCAAACAAAATCTTCGTTTCGTATAGTTATACGGCTGAGAATTTTCGTCATTTTTCGACATTCGAATCTCGAAATCGTAAAACTAAAATTATGATTTCGAAAATTTTCTCGTAAACGAGCCTTTATGCAAGACAACGTTTTCGCAGCGTTGAATTACCCGAGTTTATTCATTAGTTCGTTTCAAGAATATCATAGCACTGGAAAGATACCAGCGATAAAGATGAGTGCCTCTCACGAATGACTGGAGTTCTCACGCTCTCCAGAAATCGTGTTGCCTATTTCGGCTCTGTTTTAGCACTGCCAGGTATTACTTCAGTAATAAGGCCTTCAGTAAAAAGATGACTGAAAAACAAGTGTTCATTTTTTTCAGAATCGGTTGATATTAAAAAAAAAAATCAGAGTTACATCTCATTCTTTGATGGAACGCGAGAACTAAACGACAAAATCGTTTTCCTGAAAAAAAACGTCACTTCATGTAAGAAAAACGTGCAGCAGAATTTCTGCCGAAACAACTGATAAAGCGCTTTGGTAACTCAAAATGTTTTTCTTATCAGAATTATTGTGAAAAAAATGTCACTGTCGTACAACTTTTAGCACAATATTAGTTGCTACAAAATCGATCTTTTTTTTTCATCCAAATGGATATTCGTAAATATCTTGATATCTTCTAATTCTTCTAATTCAACTTTATTTCTAATGAAATTCGACGATGAAACTAAAAAATAGCTCTCGCGGTTCAATGTTTCTTTTGTAGTAAAAGGAAAAAACTTATTTCTACTTGTGCCTCGATTAATATTATTTTATTTCATTCCATCATCCACAAACTTGTTACACATAGTGGCAATTGCATTCAATCGATTATCAACTCGTTCTCGGATTTTCAATTATCGCAAAACTAGTCGCTCTATTGAGACTAAGGAAAAAGTATTATATCGCATACACGCACGTATGCTTGATTCGGTAAAATAATTAATCGATCGAAGTTTAAGCACGAATATGAATGTTTGAATGATATCGGTGATTCGATAAGGGGTACGCGCAAGCGTTAATGATTCAATGAGTGCCCATTTTATTCACAAGTAATATGTATATATGTGGCTTTCACGCTGCTGTCGATTGCAAACATTTATCGCGCGGACATAGAAAGAACAGGTGAGTTCGCGCCGTTTTACACATTGTATATATAAATGTTACATTTTTATGCATCGAATTATTTCCTCGTATCATTCATGAAGTTCCCTGATTATCGGTCTTGCAACTGGTTCTCAAATTCCACAAAAAAAAAAAAAAAAAAAAATCGACCCGTAGAATATAATATAAAAAATATTTGTAAGTAAATATTCATGATAAATGTTGTACGAAACTTGAAAAAAAATCTCAATGTTCACACACTTTGATTTATACTCTGCCTTTCGCAATCGGGTAGAGTATTTCCGTACTTCTCGAATATAAGTATGTTCGCGTACGATCGATAGTGAACTCTCTATGTCAACGTATTAATTGCGTGAACGTCGTGACGAAAAATCGAATATAAACATCATTAAATGCGTACGTGGACGAACGAGAGTGGAAGAGGCAGGAAATGAATTGAATGCAAACAAAAAAAAAGGTTGTCAACTTTTTTCCTATGAAGTCTCTTTTGATTTATGAGGATTCATTCAATTTTATCGTAAATATTGAAACACTATATCCGGATTGATAGACAATTTTCGTATGAAATCTCGCATCAATTGGTTTCAACAAATTCGGCATTGACGCAGGTCACTAACGGTAATTGAATTACCTTTCATTCTGTCAAATATTAGTGATTGTAGTACATCTGCACGAAAATAGATAACTAGTTGTCTATTTACGTATGCTAAAATAGATTCCCATGGTAAATATCTCATTTCATTCACTTGAGTCAGAAAATAGATGAAGAGTCATATTTTTCATATGAAAGAAAGGAGAAAAAAAATACGATTGATTTTGTGCGATAATGTGATTATAAACTTGGCGTTTTGTACGTTTTAAATTGACGAGATCGATCAATTTTCATATTAAAACCGTTTGAATACGAGGGAAAGAGAAGAAAAAAAAAACATTTTAAGAACATTTAAATTCTACTCGTACTCGAAACAATATCGATATATATTTTATCGTTTCGAAGGAATAAATTGTTTCAAGTAAAAATAATTGAGTTGCTCTAATTTTAATTAATCTCAGAGACCGCATCGCAATCATAAATTTGCATTCATCGGTAAATAAATAACGCAGACATAAATTGTACCAAAAGCTGCAATAAGAGGTACAAAATAAGTCTATAATACACGAGATTTCTCCATTTTTCGACTCCTCGTTTACGCGTCGCGACGGAATAAGAAAAGAAGAAAAAAATAAAAATAAAACGACACTATGTTTTAAAGGCATTTGCATAGATTTTCCATTTATTCGTCTCACCGGTTGTTTATTGCATATTTATCGAAAGTCGTTCGGGGTCCGAACGGACTCCTTCGCTCTGTCCTCATGGATGAACGCGCGCGCACTATATAACGCGATAAATTTAATTCGCCTCTCGCGCCCACCGGATCCCGAGATGAGTTTTACTTCGCGTTTCGCTGTTTTGTGCTCATCCTCCAGTGGCACCGGAGACACAACGCCGATTTACTTAAATATTCATACGAAACGTCCGGCTTCCACATCGTTCGCGACTCTTTCTTCACTCTCTCTCCCTCTCTCTCTCCACCCCTCGTCCTTTTTCATAATATCCATTTATTTTTTTTCAATCCAATATACCTTTCTACCCTCTTATATAAAGCGTTGGAGCAGAATTTCGACCTTTCTCTCCTTCGGTGTCGACGATAATCACCCGTATAACTGCTTCAGCTACGATTAATCTTATATACACATTTATACATTCTATAAATATGTATATGAATATACGTGAACTTATATACCACTACAAAACGCACCGCATGACAAGTCCATGGCGTAGATCATGAAAATCGTTAACATCGATTGTAACGGTATTACTCAAAATTTATTTTAGAACCTATTTCGAAACTAAAAGATTTTGGAACACTATTAAAAGTATGCATTCTGTTTATCATTTATTTTATATTACCTCTCGAAAAAAATTTGCTTGCACTTCTGTTGAAAAAAGTTGAATCATAATTGTTGTCCGGAAAATAATTTCTTCCAGGTTCTTATTTTTCTGCTCAAACCAGAAATATTCGATATAGTTTCTTTCAATATTCGTTGTGATAAAAATCGACGCCCGTATAAAAATGAAAACGTATAATTAGCAATACATTTTCTACTTTCAATCTTCCATATACACGTTCGATTTTTTATCCATGAGGGATCATAAAAAGTGAACAGCTTTGATTAAAGTTTTTAAATATTCATGGTCCGATCTACCGCTCGAAAAAGAGCTACTGCAGATGTTGTATTTTCAATTCTCAATGTGTCCATGTTTATTACATGTTTCGAAAATCATTATGTCAATTGCAGGAAATACATCGAAAATGAATAAATTTTCGTTGCGGTGTACTTGGCACAATGTATTGCCACTTTTAATTATATGCGTATCATGCAATTAACATAAATAATTTTATCAAAACGTTTGAATAAAGTCCACAATTAATTTTCTCTTTAAAAAAGGACAATTAATAAGCAGCGCAATGATGATTGTAACGAAATATTCGCCCACATTTTACTCAACACAAAGTTCAAAGCGGAATATAGTACGGAAATTCCTTTTGTATATTCACATAATATATTAGCTCATATAACGAGCTCTCAAATCGGTGGGAGCCAAAAAAAAAAAATAAACGTATACCGATCGAGACTAAAAAATCACACACTATTCGTTATAAAAATCGCTTTAGATTTTCGATCGGTCAACCCGTTTCCACGTGCCGCCAAATTGAAGTTGAAACAGCCGATCAGAATTCATGTTCATGCCGTTCTCCCGCATAAAAAGTGCTCTGAGTCTCGTCTTTTGTTTTATATACTGTCCGTCAAAACTTTGCCGCGTTTATTGACTCAATTAAAAAACGACTCGTTTCAGAGAGTGTGAATTAACGAAAAATTGCCTTGAAAATATGATTGTCAATCACATTTTCATCTCTCAGTCATGTCCATGGGCTTTAATTCATATGTGATCAAGATTTGTGAAAAAAAAAGCATTAAACTTGAGCGCTACTATTTTTAGAAAAAGTAAGAGAAAAGGGATCGATTAATACCGAGCCGTTTGCGCGGGTCGCGCTTATTTTCTCCAACAGTTTCAGAGAGCGTATTCTCAGCGGCTGTGGGGGTTGGGGTCGGTGGTTACACCTGGGGCGCTCCCACGCCACCCCCGGGCTCGCCGTACAGTCCTGTACCCGTGACTCAGCTCGAACTACTTGCCAAGAATCTGGCGAGTCTGGCACCGCATCACGCGACCGGTCATCAGCAAACATCTCATCAGGCTCATCAGTCCCTGAGTTTACAAGGTGCTGTGGGGGTTAACGTTGCAGCTGCTGCAGCCGGTGCGAGTCTACATCATGCCCAACATACTCAACACACCCTCAATCTCGCCGGTCTTCATCATCTTCATCACGGTGAGTCGACGATGACGACGACATCGGCGACCTCCTTTACGTCCAAGTTTATTGACGAGCATACGCTCACCTTCGGTTAGTGTTTCTCCCAAACAAATTCAACAACGAAAAACCTCATGCATACCTTCGACATTCTCGTTCTTTTTCAAATTCTTTTTTATGCACTTTTTTCAGCATCCCCCGTTTTTTCTTATTATTCATGAAATTCTTGTGCACACATCGGATGATTCTTAAGATTTTTATCGTTGGTTTTGGAAGCACGTTTTAAGGCAACCTTCAATTGGTCTGTCGTTCATTTTCATATGCTCCGAAATCTTATCGTTTGTGGTTTTTCTTTTTGTATGCATCGAAACACACTTTCAGCGTTTTTGAATCGATTTTGGGCCAGCACAATATTTTCTTTTTTGGTTCGTTATTCCCACGGACTGAGTGCTGCCAGATTTGTATTTCATATATTCTGCTTTAGTTTTTTCTCCAAACTAAGGAACCTCTGTTATTGTTATTCTCTTCCGGAGCTGGCTATAATGACTGCTGAATCATTAAACTCTTATCATCTTGCAACGTAATATTATGAAAGTAAAGACATGACTACATTTTTTCAAATGATTTTTTGATTCAACGTTTTGAAACAACAAAAAATTGAATCTACAGCAGTTATCTAATCTCCACATGTGCAAGCTTTTCTTCAGAAGTTCGAAGAGTTAGTTGTAAACAAGATTATGGCAAAGACACTCCCGAGTCTTTCTCTCTCATAATGGCACACTCAATCCATGAGATCTAACGCAGAACTATTCGGACTTTATTTCTTAAAGTGTCACTTTTGGTTCTCTAAGATCAAACGTGATATAAATTGTAGTTGACGCAAATAGATGTACCAAGCAGTCTCTTTTGCATACGGTTCTTAAGGCGTTTGTTCGATCGACTCGAAACTATGTGAATTCGAGAAGCATCGCGATGCACAAAGTCGAATTTATGAATTTCACGGTTTCAAATTAATAAGCAGGTTTTGGAAAATAGAGACGTCGGTCCTTCCGGCATGTAATTCGAATAAAAAAATGATCGAAGAGGAATGTAAACGAATTGAAAAATTCGATAGTCAAATATTATAAAATCCCATGCACATTTCATTAAAATTTGTCAGCATTAGAATACAATGATCTCGACCAATCAAAAGTTACACTTCGAAAATCGATCAAACATCTTAGAAACAAGAAATTAGAAATTTTTGAATGGTTTGTTTGCTCGCACGAAAGCATGTTTAACTATTTATTGCATCGTACAGTAAATCTTATGATTATTCAGCTCATTTGCAATTAACATTGAGTGAACTCTTTTCGATGTAATCGAATGTGGTTTTTTTTATTTTCTTTTTGTTCGAAAAAACAAAAACAAACAAAATGTTACTCAAGGAGGTCTTCATCAAAACGCATTCTCGCCTCAATTATCACTCGTGACGGCGGGTACACCGACGTTGACTATAAACAGCTTCTCGTCACCGAGTAACAGCCAGCAGGGGAGCGTCGTTCCAACGACCGGTGTACTTCTTCACCAGGATTATCAGACTCAGACTCAGGCAATAACGAGCACCGGATGTACGACGGCGGTCAACGTTTCGACGATACCGAGTGGCTCGACTTCGAGTTCTATGAGCACGATGCTCGTACAGGCTGGTGCACATAATGGTAACAATACCGGTGGCTTTCTTCAACAAACGACTAGCTGCAGCAGCAGCAGCATGAAGAAACTCGAGAACTTTGGCACTGTACAAACTACGACCACCGGACAGACGGTCAAGTTGGAGAACAAAACTCGCCAGCCGTGTATATGCAAAAGTAATAACGGTAAGACTGCACGTTTATTTACATTGAACAAAAAAAAAACGGCTTTTTCCGGTAATAAACAGTTTTTTTGTTTCGATATTCGTGATCATGAAAATCGTTGAAGCGGACTGGGAACGGAAGTTGACATCAATAACTGATATTTTCTGTACTTTTGTCAATTTTTTAATTCTTGGAATGCTTTTTTTTCGTACGGTTTTGTTGAGAAAAAAAAATGTTCATTCAATTTCATTTCCATTGAATGAGAAGGAATACTGACGGCAAAAGAATTTTTGTTGCAATCCAACGATGCAAACTCTCGTCACGGATGACTTTATAACAATTCTGTTATTAATAATTCATTATAATTGAATATAAGATAGTTTTTTGAATATTTTAGTAAAAAAAATTTTTTTTACATACAATTATTAGAAATATGCGAATGAATGGTGATGAATTATGGTGAAACTTTATTGACGTTGTTCATTCCTATCGCATGATTTTTAATTGCTGCTATTAGAAGACAATCAACTACCTACTTTTTTCTATCTTATCATAGTATTAGCCGATGGATATATTTATACCGTAAATGCTTGGAATAATATAGCTCATTTTTTTTCTTTTTATAATTTCTCCTTTATAAATAGCTCTACTATATGAATCATACATAATTTTCCATGAAACCATACAATTCCGTAGAAGAAATAATTCTTTCATCATGTTCTTTCAATGGTTACCATAGCTTGGCTAAAAGTGATTCATTTCTTGACTCTCGTTGATTGATATTCTTGCTAAAATCATTACGATTTAGGCTCAATCTTCTTCGGATTATCGAAACGATCGATCAGTGAGTTTGAGCACAAACGTTATAACATTCTCTGAAACAAGCATTTATTACACAGTCCCTGCTGGTACAATTTCATTGAGAAATTGAAAATAAAGAGTGAGACAACGTCATGGGATAGAAAAACCATTCCGTAACCTGTACAATGTTGATAATCCGGACAAATTTGATTGGTCTTATCCAGATACTCACTAAACGCGTTTCATTATTCCGAGTTAAAATCGTCGTCTTGAATTTCGTATAGTTGTCGTGTTCGAATGCCTTATGACGAGGTTTGCCAGTTCGCTTACGCAAGAAGTCCTCATAGCGTTCACTCCCCCGTTCTATATTTAAAGCTCGGATAGCTCGAGTCTCTCATTTCTTCTCTTTCTCTTTCTCTCTCTCACTTTCTCTACCACTTCTTTCCCTCCGCTTCTTCTTCTTCTTCTTCTTCTTCTTTTACTTGCTTTTGCTCATTCTCTTCGTCTGTTTCTGTCTCTCTGTATGTGCCTCTCTATCCTCCCCCCTCTCACTCTCTCTGACACACACGCACACACACACACACACACACACACACACACACACACACACACATATACCGCCACGCACACATTACAAGCTCGGACATTTTATCGTCGTCGTACCCGGTTTTACGTCTGTCGTCTTCCTGGCTCTCGAGACTACCAACGTCTTCCTCATCTCACGCATGCAGGACCGAGCAGAAAAAAAAATGACTGCTTTGCCAAGATTTATTTTATTTCTCTTTTTCGTTGTGGTTTTGTTCTTTCACCCTCGATTTCGCAACTCGATGACTCTTTATTGAATTTCTAAGTGGACGAAATGGATGTGAAATAAAATGAAACGTCTCGATAACATACACGATTCTAAGAAAATCTACTATATAATATGGCAATATCGTTTTACTTACAATTCACCATTACAAATCGATAACTAATCATCTCAATAGTCTAATGACAGAAACAAAAAATTTCATTAATAACATAAATCCTCAAGAAGTTCGAAGTTGGTTTAACAACGATTTCCAATAAGGAGGTTCACAGGATTAGGCTGAATATAAAAATGAACGATGAAGAAAACTTTTTATTGCAGATTTAACAGCATTCATTAGACACTGACTTAACCAAAGACCTTTAATCAGCAAGAACATCTTACAGGATTCCATTTCTTATCTTCATGTCATCGCGTGATTAGAAATTAAATAGATAAAAATCGGAAGAACCTCATTATACACGAGTTCGGCGGTGCTCGACAGAAGTTTTCTACTATACTTTTCCTTCAAATTTTTTTACTTTTCAATACTCGGGTTCAAGCCGCTACCGCGTCTCTTGATTCAATGCTTCCAAATCATTTTCATCATATTAGAAATTAAAAGCGTTGATGATCCGATTTCTACACTTTGCATCGAATGCGGTCTCTGCCTGTTAAAAATGTTTTTTGCTCACTTTGCTCACGAAAAAAGGAGAAACAAAAATGACAAAATACAGAATCATGCCAAGCCCATACATTTGATTATTCAGTCACTCGCATAAATTAACATCGACAGGTTCGCACGTTCATCTTCCGAAATGAAACGCTTTTATTTTTCTTCTCATCTGCATGTTCCTCATAGCTTCGTGTACTTTCCAGATTTGACATACGAAGTATTTGTTTCGTATCTTTTTTCTCTCTTTTATCGACTCATAAATAACCGATGAAATTTGCTTCAATTAGACGCGGATTCTTTCATTTAATTGTTCCAGGCAAAACGAAATTGGTCCATTCGGATGCCGGCTGTAGTCGCACCCTACCAGTTGCCTCGTCCTGGAACAGTCAAACGGAGGGAATGACTTTGTGCACGAACAATTCGAATAATATCGTTACGGGTACAACGACGACGGGAGTCGTGAACGCGAGCCTCGTGAAGCGAGAGCCTATGACGACGGTACCGTGCCAAGTAGCCGAAGTCTCGACGTCCCTTCACGCAACAACGACCGCCGTTAAGATCGAGCCTATGCCGACAAAGTCCGAAAATGGTGAGTCTTCGATTATTCTCATAATCGTAACATTAAATTATAAACGGTCTTTCATCATTTTTTATCCACACGAGAATTTGGCGAAAAACGAGCTTGGACCCAGCGGTCCATCAATAGCGAAACGATCACGAAAGTCACTGCCGTAATCGAGTCCAATCTGTTCTCTTGAACTCTTTTCTTATTTTTACATGTAGATCTTGACAAGAAAAAGTATCACGATAGTTTCTCGCGTTTTACGAGGACACTCTAGAGCACGCAATTCGCGACGTATTCTTTCTCGTTGCTGAATAAAAATGAGAGAATATCCCAGCGAAGCATTCGCGGATTCGTTCTCCCGCACTTTCGCTCGCTCCATCTCTATCGTTCATACACATCCGGAAAAGCTTTACGATCGAAATCGTATAGATCTCAACGCTCGTTCACGCGACTCCTCTATGTGGCTCCTCTCAATGCGAGAGAATTTCATCGTCATTCTCGTCTTTTATATCCGGTCGTTGAGAAAATCCTTAAGAATAAACGACAGGATCGTTTCTCAAGCTTCGAAGAAAAACCAAGTTTTCATACATTGTTTATGTACAGACGTGTACAAATGTAGGTCGAAGTATCGGATGCATTGTCGCGACATCGATTAATTCAATAAACATTTACTTCAGGAAATGTTGCATGCGTTACATTCGATACAATCGACCGGTTTAACGAGCTGTACATTTTGAATAATGACCTCTACATCTTTTTCAAACATTTTCGATTCAATTCTATTTCTCCGGGTGTGCTTCATCATAAACGAAAATTTGTTTGTTGGCGCGTCTTCTTTCGATGCTCCGTTATTGACAGAACCTTTCTACCCTTCATCAAACGCTTTATATAATTGTTGGCTGATTTACTTGAAATTCAAATGAAAAGATCGGAGATCACAGAATATTTCACAGTAAAAAAGGTTTTTTGATGAATGAACTTTTTCTACAATTATTTATTCATTTGAAATTTCAATCTAAGGATCAAAAATCATTTTTTCACACTGAAAAGATGTTTTTTTTTGTGCTTCTCGAACTCGTATGTCCGTTATTATAGAATTTTGATAACAATTTCGTGAGTTTAGTCTTCGGATTATTTGCTGCTGACAAGAAGTTTCGTATCCGGTAGACCCGAAGTGTCACTGCGGTTGGTCCAGATCTTTC
Organism: Campoplex capitator; assembly: GCA_037576405.1. NCBI lineage: Eukaryota > Metazoa > Arthropoda > Insecta > Hymenoptera > Ichneumonidae > Campoplex > Campoplex capitator. The sequence continues at coordinate 10,894,001 of JARBWI010000009.1, read as the reverse complement.
CAGCTTTTTGACTTATAATCTGTACGTGCCCCCATGTAAATAAACGCATTCAACATCCATGTATCGCTCCGCGTATGTGCTCGTGTGACGAGCAAGTAATAAGGACAAAATGAAAAGTACATATGCGCGCTTTGGGTGGCGAAATAGAAGCTGGGCATCGTGTGTTTCTCCCTCGGATAAGAAACGGGGCGAGATCCGGTGAATTTGCCCTCAGGGTTTGGCAAGGACCAATGGGTGAAGAGAGCGGAGCGAGCTTACGTTTCTCGGGCACCCTTCGTAGTAACGAGACACGCACGAAAGTGGAGTGGCGAAAGTGTACGAGGGGAGATGAGAGTCAGCGAGCGAGAAAAATCAAAGCGATAGAGATGGAGGGACGGAGAAAAAGAGATATGAAGGAGGTGGGAGGGAAAAACGGATCAGAAAGGGAGAGTGGGGAGTGTAAAAAAAGGTGGTTGGTGCGAGTGGCAAGTGAAAAAAGGAGGGAGAAGATGAAAAAAAAAAAAGAGAAAAAGGAATGAGAGTGACGAAAGAAAAAAAAATGTTGGAAAAAAAGGGGATCGGATGGAGAAAAAAAAATGAAATAAATACGGAAAGAACGTGCAACAACAAAAAAGATGAGCTTGCGTCGATGTTCGTTCGAGCAAAAGTGGAAAAGAGAAAAAGAGAACGACCCTCATGCCGGTAAGCAAATCGGTTTGAATTTTCCTCGCTCTCATTGACGCTCCAATTCTATGGTTACACACTTTCTGACCCGTGGCATGAGTTTTTTTTTTTTTTAAATTTTTCTCACGATAAGAAGAAAATCGCGAGGCGTTTATAAACCTGCGTATAATAGCGTGTGCGCGAGCCTTGAACGGTGTATGGAGAATCAAATGAGTTTAAAACGATAGTGCGAGGGAGATTGAGGCAGAAAAAAATAAAGAGGCAAAGAGAAGAAAAGAGAGATTGAGAAGAAGCAAGATATGTAGAAGGGGATCTCGTTAAGTAGGAGGCGCGTGACACGCATGGCGACGCAAACACAAGGCGTGGCTCTGAAATCGCAAGAAAGAGAGACGGAAAATTGAGTACATAGGAACTTACGATAGTGTAGAGTCGCTTTCAACCCTTTCTACTTCATCATTTTACATCTGTTTTGATAAGCATATCGCTAAACATGCGTCCTCTTAATTATCAATGCAGTGCGGATAGCTGTGAAGAGGTAATGATAGGCTAAATTAGCAAAATTTACGTATCTCTTTCGTGGAAAATTAGAGATGAAATGAAATCAAAATTATACTCATAATAGACTAATCCAAATTTTGAATGTTTCATGACGATAGATTATTTTCGAAAACCACTTGGAACGATAATAATTTTTATTGTTTCTAACGAATTTAATTAAATTCCAATGATTTTCATTAATTGGATAATAGAATTATATATGTACACGTCGAGCATCGAGTATTGCCAATGGTTTTGTTCTCTTCGATCCTTTATGACGATTTAATCGTAATAAAGTAATTTAATATTGAACAATCATTCGAACGCAGCCGTATTGTATGCGGGAAAGCTGTGGGTGACTGGCGAATTGACATCGAGAGGAGTAAAAGAAGAGCGACAAAAATATCGATGGAGGGATGTATCGGATATAAGACAGGGTAGTCGACGTCTCCATTCGCTTCGTTACGTAATCGACTTTTTTCTCTCTCTCTCTCTCTCGTACTCACTTTCGCAATAACGTGTTTACTATGAATAAATAAAAAAAAAATCGTAGACTCATGCGCTCGTATACGTAGAGAGCGAAACAAGCGGATTGGTGATGGTGAAGGGGAAAAAGACAGAGCTATAAATATGTATATATACGCAATGAAAAAAGAAGAGAAAAGGACTCTGCGGTAATGGATTTCTCGAAATCGATGCGTCAAAATCTCGGATGATCGGTAACAAACGGATTGGATGTACTTTTTTTCGCATCTATCGACACGAACACAAAGTTTCTATAGAATATCATGTCGAGTATATTGTTGTACCCATGAGTGAAGTAGCTCGAGGCATCAATATGAAAATTAATAAATTCAATATTTTATAGGAACAATCTATACTTTCGTTTCGAATTACAAGTTCAATTGATCGAATGTCATTTCCAATGCCCGATTCTGTAAACGCCGAAACTTGAACGGAACGATTCTGAATTTAATGGCAATGGCCTCAAAAATACGCAAATGAGGTGAAGATTTAGTCGTTTCAATATTATTAATTACATGTAAAGTGAACAAAAGAAATTTTACTGTTTCGTTTTTTATAAATATGAGAACTCGTCTATGAAAACCGAATAAATCGTTGTGAATCATCATCGTATCAAATCAGTTACGATCGTTGGGTCTAACTGTAAAATTTATACATTGTATTCAACATTTGTGACAGTTAATTTCGCTATATTTCAGTACATCGCTAGCCATTACGTTGAAACGTCTGCAACTATGGTCGTTATAATAAAAATTATTTGCGCAGCCGGTCTGTTGCAAAATTAGACAGCTTCTCATCTATTGATAATTTCATGCAAGTTCCCCTCCGTCAAAATCCTTGTATTTCCATGTCACAAAGGCTCAAACACGTTACCGCACATTTTCGACTATCAATGGTAGCTGAAAGCGAATGACAGTATTATTAAGGTAATCCTATCGACTAATCACTAAATTCAAAATTTATGCCTATCCCAAATTTCAATACTCGTGAAAATAATAGTTTTTAGTACAAAAAATTGTTCCAATCGGAGACCGGTCATAACAATTTGTATATAATTACAAAACTGAAATAATAGTTGTATTTCAGTGACTCGCGTAGTGGCCGACCGCGCCGAAACGCACGGGTTTAACCTCTTCATTTCTAAAGTGTCAAAACACTGTCCGATGCCAGAAGCTCCATTTCAACTCAATATTTCATAAAAACTAGATCGACGATCGTTGTTTTTTCTGAGACCATTGAATTGCTACAAGCTTGAAGTACTTAAATCTGGTTTTTATTAAATATCTCATGGATTCTCCTATCGGATTTTCCTATGTCATCCTGGGAATCCGTCACGTAGAACACCTACTTTCAATAATTTTTTCTCTCTCTCTTAATTGGTCGACCACCGAACCTCAATTTTCGTGATAACAATAATTGATCTATGAAGAACGGCATTAAATTTTTTTCACGTGAATGACTTAGGCACCGCGATAGAATTACTTCAACAAGCGATTCGGCAACTGATCGGAGCTGCCGAAACCACGAACGTCATTTCCGCTATCATTCCGATTTTTTTAGTTCTTCAAATTTTTAAGATACACTCAGGAGCTCCTTGAATTTTATTCCTTCAGAAAATAACTATTTTACTTTTTTATAAAAATAGTACAAAACTGCCAAGTTTTTTTGTTGTTACTGATCGATTGATTTTTTAAAATATGTTCAACAGGGATCGTCGTCTCAACAGCGGGATCTGGCGGAATTCCGGTTGGTATCGCAGTGGCGCGGCAGAGACTACAGCACCAGGAAACAACGTCGTCGTCGATGCGAAACGTATCACTGAGTCATCACACCTCGCATCATGCGAGCTACCATCATTTTCAACCCGACAATATCGGTCAGTAAATTTTTATTATTAATATTCGTTTTTATAAATAAATCATTAACTATAATATGTACAAATATATTTACATATTATCCACCGTTGAAAAATGTATGACGCCATCCACGAGTATTGATAGATAATGGATGAAAAATTATCTCACAGTTACTATCGTTCGCGTGGCCTTGACCCGTTCACCGCAGAAGTCTTTATCATTTCGCTCGCTCTACATATCGTAACATTGTTTATGTACGAATATAACATACAAATTTATCCATGATGCATTCTGAGTCAGATCCATTTACTCTAAATTCTTCGTAAACAAAACAAAAAAACTTCAAAATCCTGTCGTGCCTAAAAAACTGATGCCTGTAATGCAAACTTTCGACCAACAGTTTAAATTCTATTGGTCAATGTGAGAGACTAGAAAGTTTTGTGGTGAATGCATTTTTCTCAAGGGTGCAATCATACCTAAATCTATTCCCCTCTACTATGATGAATAGACACGAAAAGACCTCGAATGACGTTTAGAGAAAAAACAAAAAGAAAGAAAATGTAAAATCTTCTTGAAAACGAATGAACATTCCGACAGTAATAATTTGAGTCCCTCAAGCTCGCCTTTCCTCACTTCTAAGACGAAAATGAAGCTCTGAAATTTTCGAAGAAAATGATGAATTTTGTGATACATCATAAAAACTTATCCCGAGAGAGCAAAACAAAATTCGTGCACAATTGATTAATGATCGTTTCATTATTTGAGAAACTACGAAAGCAACCCTTTTAAATAAACTCACGTACCCGGACGAATCATAAGCCGAAAGAAATATTTTCCTATGGGAAACATTTCGAAAGGTATAGCACGAGCATAAAAAAGTAAAAATTCTCGTGAACAAAGTGTGCCTTGTCTGAAAACGCCCTGTATATATACATTCATAAAATGAAAAATCGTATCTACGAATAGAAACTCGTGAACGTGCTGAACGACTCTCGACCCTGAGCATAGTATATCTACAAGTTGTGTTCCACGTACGTTCGGTTACGAGCCAGGTCTATATAGATATTCTCGTCGTCATAAATTCGAGTGTACTTTTTTCTTCCTTGCGTGTGTTTTCCCTTTTTGCAATGCTTTTTTTTTGTTTGTTTTTTTTTTTCCCGCAACAAGGAAACTGCGGGCAAGCGAGTGCTTTTCAACGAGTTAATGCGTTCCACTCGGGAGAGAATTTTATTTCTCGTGTGGCATAATCTGCCATATGATATCGGCATTCGCAGTTACCGTGTGTTATATCGTAACTGATAATGAATAAGTGTGTATGGCGAGGTGTCAGGTAAACATCGAACAATCATTTATCCACGCTTCGATATATTCTATACACGTATATACGAGTATACATCAATATGTATTAAGAATAGCTATGCTAATGTGTAGAATCAACGAGTTATAAAGCGTGGCCGTATTGAAAAAATTGTACACAAAAAAATCGTAACGAAATGACAACTCACCTTACGAATGAGAGATGTGAATACATGTGGATAATAATTGATCTCGTACCACGATGTAATTCCTCAAGATTCATAAACCATTTAAATTCTCACAGGGATGGATATGAGAAAAATTCAAACGACAGTCGCTGGTTCAATTTTACGAATACTTTTTTCGGAGCCTCATTGCTCGATTTGAATTAATTTGATCTGTTATTATCTTGGAATAAAAGTTTTCGTAATAGACACGATAATTTATATCAGTAAAAAAGATTAACGCGAGAATTATATACGTAACTCGCCAAGAGGTGAAGCAAAAATGTATTTTTAACGATTTTTTAATGAGTTCCATGTTCCGCAGGGGCCCGTCCGCTCTTTAGTAAGCAAAGACGTCTCTTACAGATGACTTTTTATCTTTCTCTCTAATCCTTGAAACATACATACGTTCGAGTTGGATAATTTTATAGATTCGATCTTTCGTTAGAAGTAAATAAGAATATTGCACTTACTATTCCGGTTTCAGTCAAGAGTTTTCATAAATTCGTCTGGCAAACCCAGAAAAATGTATTGTTTAATAAATTAGAACTCTTTCTGTTGCTTACATTCACTGTTTGAAGCAATTAATTGTTCATCAAACGCTTCATGAGTTTGGTTCATACTAGAAAAAGAAAAAACAATGTTTACAGAATCATTTAAAGTAACATTAATTTCATTTTTTATAAATTCAGTAAATTATTTAAACAGATCGCGCCAGTGACTTGAACTATGAGAAATAAACGAAATTATTATAAAATAACAATTTTAACAAATTTTCGATTGCTTTTCAAAGAAATTTTCCCATCGCTAATCAAAGTTTATCGAACATTTTACAAGTTTAATCAAAATTCCAATATTCAGCTTAGACCACTACGGAAAAGTTTTTTTCTTCGAAATTATAAGTCCGCAATAGAGTCGAAGGCTCGTTTGAAATATAAATTGCAGCTGGAGAAGTGCAGAGGTGGACGTCCCTGACGGATAAGCGTTATCCGATACGACACTGTTTTCGTTTGACCCATCGGGCACTCGCGGGACAGTCGAGTTGTTTCTGTCCTTCTTTCTCACTCTCGCTTCTATACTATTATAGCATTCATATGTGTATGCATCAATGTGTATATATATATATATATATATGTGGGCTGAATACTTCGGGACACCTATTTTTTTCTCCATACATAGATTCATTTTGTTCTTCACAATTTGTAGTTAAAAGGAAATTGTTTTATATATAATAATTAAAAAGATATAACAATTTTACTATAGAACGAATACTTTGAGACTTTTCCTCGTGAGGCATACAATGGAGACAGTCCGCAAAAGTGCAATAAGATATATACGACGGTCAATTTCCATAGTCTTTGAAGTATGCGTATAAATGTATGGTCTTAGGTATTCAGTGCATAGTTTGAGGTCATTTTTCAGGATCTTTTCCACGTACAATGCAAAGAAATTGTATGAAATGCGTATTTTAAAGCCTCAAATTTTATATGTTACAACCAGATTGAGGCCTCGAGTATCCTATTGAGTAAAAGAAACGTGCAGCATGGAAACGATAACATACGATGTGCACTCCGAAGCGTTTCGAGTTCGTCTGAGTTATCCTGGGGTCTTGAAGTACACGTGCGATATAATAAACCGTTGCATTAAATATATATTTTGGTGATTACCGTTTTGCTAGAGCATAATTTTCACATAACTTTCATGCCGCCAAACAAGGGTGTCCTCAATCAATGCACTCAGTCACAATTTTGTGACGGTTCAGATGTTACATTTATCCACTGTCCTAATAACTTACTTCTTATTGAGAATTATTCTCGGAAATCTTTTCAAAAATCAATTATTTCTCAAATGGCACAAAAAAATATTCAGCCCTCCAGTATAGATAGATCATACGGCTGAAAAGGATGTTCGGGTACTCGATCTATCAATTGAATGTAACGATAGAGACCCCAAAATATATCTTTGATGCAATGGTTTTTTTTATCGCACGTGTACTTCAAGACCTCAGCGTAACTCAGACGAACCCGAAACACTCCGGAGTGTTTCTCCGGAGTGCACATCTAATGTTATCATTTCCGTGCTGCACGTTTCAGTTACTCAATAGGATACTCGAGGACTCAATCTGGTAGTAATTAATATATAATTCAAGGCTTCACCTTCGCTTGGGTTCGTTCGGGGTTGTTTGGGTTTGTTCGGGTTTTCCTAGCTACCGTAAATACGTGATGAATAAAAAAAATTTCCGAGCATCACTATAGAAAATTTATATTCACAATTGGTAAATGAAGACGATTTTAATATCGCTACTGATTGGATTATCAAACTAACGGTTGAGGCCTGAACAAAATTTGTCGGCAGGATGGAAGATGTGCGAAAAATACGTTCTAGCAAAATGGTAATCTCTCGATACAGATGTTACATTTGTCCAATGTCCTTATAACTTACTTCTTATTAAGAATTATTCTCGGAAATATTTTCAAAAATCAATTATTTCTCAAATCACACAAAAGTATTCTGTTCTCCAGTATAGATAGATCATACGGCTGAAAAAGATGTTCGGGTACTCGATCTATCAATTAAATCTAACGATAGAGACCCCAAAATATATCTTTGATGCAGTGGTTTTTTTTTATCGCACGTGTACTTCAAGACCTCAGCGTAACTCAGACGAACCCAAAACACTCCGGAGTGCACATCTAATGTTATCATTTCCGTGCTGCACGTTTCTTTTACTCAATCGGATACTCGAGGACTCAATCTGGTAGTAATATATAATTCAAGGCTTTACCTTCGTTTGGGTTTGTTCGGGTTTTCCTAGCTACCGTATATACGTGATGAATAAAAAAATTGTCCAAGCATCACTATAGAAAACTTATATTCACAATTGGCAAATGAAGTCGTTTTTAATATCGCTACTGATTGGATTATCAAGCTAATGGTTGAGGCCTGAACAAAAATTTTTGGTACGATGGAAGATGTGTGAAAAAATATGTTCTAGCAAAATGGTAATCTCTCGATCCAGATGTTACATTCATCCAATGTCTTAATAACTTACTTCTTATTAAGAATTATTCTCGGAAATATGTTCAAAAATCAATTATTTCCCAAGTAGCATAAAAAAATATTTTGCTCTCCAGTATAGATAGATCATACGGCTAAAAAAGATGTTCGGGTACTCGATCTATCAATTAAATCTAACGATAGAGACCCCAAAATATATCTTTGATGCAATGGTTTTTTTTATCGCACGTGTACTTCAAGACCTCAGCGTAACTCAGACGAACCCGAAACACTCCGGAGTGCACATCTAATGTTATCATTTCCGTGCTGCACGTTTCTTTTACTCAATCGGATACTCGAGGACTCAATCTGGTAGTAATATATAACTCAAGGCTTCACCTTCGTTTGAGTTCGTTCGGGTTTGTTTGGGTTTGTTTGGGTTTGTTCGGGTTTTCCTAGCTACCGTAAATACGTGATGAATGAAAAAATTGCCCGAGCATCACTATAGAAAATTTATATTCACAATTGGTAAATGAAGTCGTTTTTAATATCGCTACTGATTGGATTATCAAACTAACGGTTGAGGCCTGAACAAAAATTTTTGGCACGATGGAAGATGTGTGAAAAAATATGTTCTAGCAAAATGGTAATCTCTCGATCCAGATGTTACATTCATCCAATGTCTTAATAACTTACTTCTTATTAAGAATTATTCTCGGAAATATGTTCAAAAATCAATTATTTCCCAAGTAGCATAAAAAAATATTTTGCTCTCCAGTATAGATAGATCATACGGCTAAAAAAGATGTTCGGGTACTCGATCTATCAATTAAATGTAACGATAGAGACCCCAAAATATATCTTTGATGCAATGGTTTTTTTTATCGCACGTGTACTTCAAGACCTCAGCGTAACTCAGACGAACCCGAAACACTCCGGAGTGCACATCTAATGTTATCATTTCCGTGCTGCACGTTTCTTTTACTCAATCGGATACTCGAGGACTCAATCTGGTAGTAATATATAACTCAAGGCTTCACCTTCGTTTGAGTTCGTTCGGGTTTGTTTGGGTTTGTTTAGGTTTGTTCGGGTTTTCCTAGCTACCGTAAATACGTGATGAATGAAAAAATTGTCCGAGCATCACTATAGAAAATTTATATTCACAATTGGCAAATGAAGTCGTTTTTAATATCGCTACTGATTGGATTATCAAATTAACGGTTGAGGCCTAAAAAAAATTTGTCGGCAGGATGGAAGATGTGCAAAAAATACGTTCTAGCAAAATGGTAATCTCTCGATCCGGATGTTACATTTGTCCAATGTCCTAATAACTTACTTCTTATTAAGAATTCTTCTCGGAAATATTTTCAAAAATCAATTATTTCCCAAGTAGCATAAAAAAATATTTTGCTCTCCAGTATAGATAGATCATACGGCTAAAAAAGATGTTCGGGTACTCGATCTATCAATTAAATCTAACGATAGAGACCCCAAAATATATCTTTGATGCAATGGTATTTTTTATCGCGCGTGTACTTCAAGACCTCAGTATAACTCAGACGAACCCGAAACGCTCCGAAATGCACATCTAACGTTATCATTTCCGTGCTGCACGTTTCTTTTACTCAATCGGATACTCGAGGACTCAATCTGGTAGTAATATATAACTCAAGGCTTCACCTTCGTTTGAGTTCGTTCGGGTTTGTTTGGGTTTGTTTGGGTTTGTTCGGGTTTTCCTAGCTACCGTAAATACGTGATGAATGAAAAAATTGTCCGAGCATCACTATAGAAAATTTATATTCACAATTGGTAAATGAAGTCGTTTTTAATATCGCTACTGATTGGATTATCAAACTAACGGTTGAGGCCTGAAAAAAATTTGTCGGCAGGATGGAAGATGTGCGAAAAATACGTTCTAGCAAAATGGTAATCTCTCGATCCGGATGTTACATTTGTCCAATGTCCTAATAACTTACTTCTTATTGAGAATTCTTCTCGGAAATATTTTCAAAAATCAATTATTTCTCAAATCACACAAAAGTATTCTGTCCTCCAGTATAGATAGATCATACGGCTGAAAAGGATGTTCGGGTACTCGAACTATCAATTAAATGTAACGATGGAGACCTCAAAATATATCTTTGATGCAATGGTTTTTTTTATCGCACGTGTACTTCAAGACCTCAGCATAACTCAGACGAAACCGAAACGCTCCGAAGTGCACATCTAACGTGATCATTTCCGTGCTGCACGTTTCTTTTACTCAATCGAATACTCGCGGACTCAATCTGGTAGTAATATATAAAGTTCAAGGCTCCAAAGTATGCATTTCATACAATTTTTTCACATTATACATGGATACTTCAAGCCCTTATGAATTTTGATCAACCGGACGTACGGAGAACGTAACAATAAGCAAACTAAATATAAAATCTCAATATTTGATGTAGAGAAGCTCCTGTTCAGGGCGAGCTCATTCGGGTACGTAATCACTGTAATTGTATTTATTAACTCCCGACTACCAACTCTGAAAAAAGCCGGGAGTTATGCTTTCAACCGCGATCAGCTGATTTTCACGAATTTTTTAAGCAGAATGTTTGTTGAAACGGCGAAAAATTACTTGACCAAATTTGAGAAACAGGTTCTATTACTAGCGGACGGGGTTTGGGGTCGTAATTTGGTACGATTGCTGGTATATTTAAAGAATAATTAGAAAAACAAAAAATTACCGTTCAGCCATATCGACAGAACAACAGCTGATGCCGCCATAACTATATTCACTCGCAACATCTGCGCCATACTTCACTCGGTTGGTTGTGACCGATTAGTTGTTGCTGTGACAGATTGGTTGACTGTGTTATTATTTTTACCATTATTTTTTTCATTACCACCACATTTTCGTGGGGAGATATTTAATCGAATCACTGACTAAAGAGTAAAGACATCTTCCGACAAAAATCCCGACATCAATTTTTATTTCAGACTTTTAAAAGTGAACTGCTATTTTCTTAAGTAAAGGAGTTCTTTTCCAATATGATTTCCTACGGACTCGCTTGGGACATATACGGAACATGTTAGGCGAACTTGTTACGGAGTGCATTGTTTGAGGACACCTTCGTTTGGGTTTGTTTGGGTTTGTTCGGGTTTGTTCGGGTTTCCTCGCTACCGTAAATACGTGATGAATAAAAAAATTGTCCGAGCATCACTATAAAAAATTTGTATTCACAATTGTTAACCGAAAGCGTTTTCAATATCGTTACTGATTGGATTATCAAACTAACGGTTGAGGCCTGAACAAAATTTTTCGGCAGGATGGAAGATGTGCGAAAAAATATGTTCTAGCAAAATGGCAATCACTCGATCCACGTGTTACATTTATCCAATGTCCTAATAATTTACTTTTTATTAAGAATTATTCTCGGAAATATTTTCAAAAATCAATTATTTCTCAAATGGCACAAAAAATATTCTGCCCTCCAGTATAGATAGATCATACGGCTGAAAAGGATGTTCGGGTACTCGATCTATCAATTAAATGTAACGATAGAGACCTCAAAATATATCTTTGATGCAATGGTTTTTTTTATCGCACGTTTACTTCAAGACCTCAGCATAACTCAGACGAACCCGAAACGTTCCGAAGTGCACATCTAACGTTATCATTTCCGTGCTGCACGTTTCTTTTACTCAATCGGATACTCGAGAACTCAATCTGGTAGTAATATATAAAGTTCAAGGCTTCAAAGTATGCACTTCATACAATTTTTTCACATTATACATGGATACTTCAAGCCCTTATGAATTTTGATCAACCTGACGTACGGAGAAGGTAACAATAAGCAAACTAAATATAAAATCTCAATATTTGATGTAGAGAAGCTCCTGTTCAGGGCGAGCTCATTCGGGTACGTAATCACTGTAATTGTATTTATTAACTCCCGACTACCAACTCTGAAAAAAGCCGGGAGTTATGCTTTCAACCGCGATCAGCTGATTTTCACGAATTTTTTAAGCAGAATGTTTGTTGAAACGGCGAAAAATTACTTGACCAAATTTGAGAAACAGGTTCTATTACTAGCGGACGGGGTTTGGGGTCGTAATTTGGTACGATTGCTGGTATATTTAAAGAATAATTAGAAAAACAAAAAATTACCGTTCAGCCATATCGACAGAACAACAGCTGATGCCGCCATAACTATATTCACTCGCAACATCTGCGCCATACTTCACTCGGTTGGTTGTGACCGATTAGTTGTTGCTGTGACAGATTGGTTGACTGTGTTATTATTTTTACCATTATTTTTTTCATTACCACCACATTTTCGTGGGGAGATATTTAATCGAATCACTGACTAAAGAGTAAAGACATCTTCCGACAAAAATCCCGACATCAATTTTTATTTCAGACTTTTAAAAGTGAACTGCTATTTTCTTAAGTAAAGGAGTTCTTTTCCAATATGATTTCCTACGGACTCGCTTGGGACATATACGGAACATGTTAGGCGAACTTGTTACGGAGTGCATTGTTTGAGGACACCTTCGTTTGGGTTTGTTTGGGTTTGTTCGGGTTTGTTCGGGTTTCCTCGCTACCGTAAATACGTGATGAATAAAAAAATTGTCCGAGCATCACTATAAAAAATTTGTATTCACAATTGTTAACCGAAAGCGTTTTCAATATCGTTACTGATTGGATTATCAAACTAACGGTTGAGGCCTGAACAAAATTTTTCGGCAGGATGGAAGATGTGCGAAAAAATATGTTCTAGCAAAATGGCAATCACTCGATCCACGTGTTACATTTATCCAATGTCCTAATAATTTACTTTTTATTAAGAATTATTCTCGGAAATATTTTCAAAAATCAATTATTTCTCAAATGGCACAAAAAATATTCTGCCCTCCAGTATAGATAGATCATACGGCTGAAAAGGATGTTCGGGTACTCGATCTATCAATTAAATGTAACGATAGAGACCTCAAAATATATCTTTGATGCAATGGTTTTTTTTATCGCACGTTTACTTCAAGACCTCAGCATAACTCAGACGAACCCGAAACGTTCCGAAGTGCACATCTAACGTTATCATTTCCGTGCTGCACGTTTCTTTTACTCAATCGGATACTCGAGAACTCAATCTGGTAGTAATATATAAAGTTCAAGGCTTCAAAGTATGCACTTCATACAATTTTTTCACATTATACATGGATACTTCAAGCCCTTATGAATTTTGATCAACCTGACGTACGGAGAAGGTAACAATAAGCAAACTAAATATAAAATCTCAATATTTGATGTAGAGAAGCTCCTGTTCAGGGCGAGCTCATTCGGGTACGTAATCACTGTAATTGTATTTATTAACTCCCGACTACCAACTCTGAAAAAAGCCGGGAGTTATGCTTTCAACCGCGATCAGCTGATTTTCACGAATTTTTTAAGCAGAATGTTTGTTGAAACGGCGAAAAATTACTTGACCAAATTTGAGAAACAGGTTCTATTACTAGCGGACGGGGTTTGGGGTCGTAATTTGGTACGATTGCTGGTATATTTAAAGAATAATTAGAAAAACAAAAAATTACCGTTCAGCCATATCGACAGAACAACAGCTGATGCCGCCATAACTATATTCACTCGCAACATCTGCGCCATACTTCACTCGGTTGGTTGTGACCGATTAGTTGTTGCTGTGACAGATTGGTTGACTGTGTTATTATTTTTACCATTATTTTTTTCATTACCACCACATTTTCGTGGGGAGATATTTAATCGAATCACTGACTAAAGAGTAAAGACATCTTCCGACAAAAATCCCGACATCAATTTTTATTTCAGACTTTTAAAAGTGAACTGCTATTTTCTTAAGTAAAGGAGTTCTTTTCCAATATGATTTCCTACGGACTCGCTTGGGACATATACGGAACATGTTAGGCGAACTTGTTACGGAGTGCATTGTTTGAGGACACCTTCGTTTGGGTTTGTTTGGGTTTGTTCGGGTTTGTTCGGGTTTCCTCGCTACCGTAAATACGTGATGAATAAAAAAATTGTCCGAGCATCACTATAAAAAATTTGTATTCACAATTGTTAACCGAAAGCGTTTTCAATATCGTTACTGATTGGATTATCAAACTAACGGTTGAGGCCTGAACAAAATTTTTCGGCAGGATGGAAGATGTGCGAAAAAATATGTTCTAGCAAAATGGCAATCACTCGATCCACGTGTTACATTTATCCAATGTCCTAATAATTTACTTTTTATTAAGAATTATTCTCGGAAATATTTTCAAAAATCAATTATTTCTCAAATGGCACAAAAAATATTCTGCCCTCCAGTATAGATAGATCATACGGCTGAAAAGGATGTTCGGGTACTCGATCTATCAATTAAATGTAACGATAGAGACCTCAAAATATATCTTTGATGCAATGGTTTTTTTTATCGCACGTTTACTTCAAGACCTCAGCATAACTCAGACGAACCCGAAACGTTCCGAAGTGCACATCTAACGTTATCATTTCCGTGCTGCACGTTTCTTTTACTCAATCGGATACTCGAGAACTCAATCTGGTAGTAATATATAAAGTTCAAGGCTTCAAAGTATGCACTTCATACAATTTTTTCACATTATACATGGATACTTCAAGCCCTTATGAATTTTGATCAACCTGACGTACGGAGAAGGTAACAATAAGCAAACTAAATATAAAATCTCAATATTTGATGTAGAGAAGCTCCTGTTCAGGGCGAGCTCATTCGGGTACGTAATCACTGTAATTGTATTTATTAACTCCCGACTACCAACTCTGAAAAAAGCCGGGAGTTATGCTTTCAACCGCGATCAGCTGATTTTCACGAATTTTTTAAGCAGAATGTTTGTTGAAACGGCGAAAAATTACTTGACCAAATTTGAGAAACAGGTTCTATTACTAGCGGACGGGGTTTGGGGTCGTAATTTGGTACGATTGCTGGTATATTTAAAGAATAATTAGAAAAACAAAAAATTACCGTTCAGCCATATCGACAGAACAACAGCTGATGCCGCCATAACTATATTCACTCGCAACATCTGCGCCATACTTCACTCGGTTGGTTGTGACCGATTAGTTGTTGCTGTGACAGATTGGTTGACTGTGTTATTATTTTTACCATTATTTTTTTCATTACCACCACATTTTCGTGGGGAGATATTTAATCGAATCACTGACTAAAGAGTAAAGACATCTTCCGACAAAAATCCCGACATCAATTTTTATTTCAGACTTTTAAAAGTGAACTGCTATTTTCTTAAGTAAAGGAGTTCTTTTCCAATATGATTTCCTACGGACTCGCTTGGGACATATACGGAACATGTTAGGCGAACTTGTTACGGAGTGCATTGTTTGAGGACACCTTCGTTTGGGTTTGTTTGGGTTTGTTCGGGTTTGTTCGGGTTTCCTCGCTACCGTAAATACGTGATGAATAAAAAAATTGTCCGAGCATCACTATAAAAAATTTGTATTCACAATTGTTAACCGAAAGCGTTTTCAATATCGTTACTGATTGGATTATCAAACTAACGGTTGAGGCCTGAACAAAATTTTTCGGCAGGATGGAAGATGTGCGAAAAAATATGTTCTAGCAAAATGGCAATCACTCGATCCACGTGTTACATTTATCCAATGTCCTAATAATTTACTTTTTATTAAGAATTATTCTCGGAAATATTTTCAAAAATCAATTATTTCTCAAATGGCACAAAAAATATTCTGCCCTCCAGTATAGATAGATCATACGGCTGAAAAGGATGTTCGGGTACTCGATCTATCAATTAAATGTAACGATAGAGACCTCAAAATATATCTTTGATGCAATGGTTTTTTTTATCGCACGTTTACTTCAAGACCTCAGCATAACTCAGACGAACCCGAAACGTTCCGAAGTGCACATCTAACGTTATCATTTCCGTGCTGCACGTTTCTTTTACTCAATCGGATACTCGAGAACTCAATCTGGTAGTAATATATAAAGTTCAAGGCTTCAAAGTATGCACTTCATACAATTTTTTCACATTATACATGGATACTTCAAGCCCTTATGAATTTTGATCAACCTGACGTACGGAGAAGGTAACAATAAGCAAACTAAATATAAAATCTCAATATTTGATGTAGAGAAGCTCCTGTTCAGTGCGAGCTCGTTCGGGTACGTAATCACTGTAATTGTATTTATTAACTCCCGACTACCAACTTTGAAAAAAGCCGGGAGTTATGCTTTTAACCGCGATCAGCTGATTTTCACGAATTTTTTAAGCAGAATGTTTGTTGAAACGGCGAAAAATTACTTGACCACATTTGAGAAACAGGTTCTATTACTAGCGGACGGGGTTTGGGGTCGTAATTTGGTACGATTGCTTGTATATTTAAAGAATAATTAGAAAAACAAAAAATTACCGTTCAGCCATATCGACAGAACAACAGCTGATGCCGCCATAACTATATTCACTCGCAACATCTGCGCCATACTTCACTCGGTTGGTTGTGACCGATTGGTTGTTGCTGTGACAGATTGGTTGACTGTGTTATTATTTTTACCATTATTTTTTTCATTACCACCACATTTTCGTCGGGAGATATTTAATCGAATCATTGACTAAAGAGTAAAGACATCTTCCGACAAAAATCCCGACATCAATTTTTATTTGAGACTTTTAAAAGTGAACTGCTATTTTCTTAAGTAAACGAGTTCTTTTCCAATATGATTTCATTTGGACTCGCTTGGGACATATACGGAACATGTTAGGCGAACTTGTTACGGAGTGCGATGTTTGAGGACACCTTCGTTTGGGTTTGTTTGGGTTTGTTCGGGTTTTCCTCGCTACCGTCAATACGTGATGAATAAAAAAATTGTCCGAGCATCACTATAGAAAATTTATATTCACAATTGGTGTATGAAGTCGTTTTTAATATTGCTACTGATTGGATTATCGAACTAACGGTTGAGGCCTGAACAAAATTTTTCGGCAGGATGGAAGATGTGCAAAAAAATATGTTCTAGCAACATGGTAATCACTCGATCCAGATGTTACATCCATCGAATTTACTTATAATTTGGATATTGTTCAAAAATTTTTCCGGTGATATGTTTAAAAATCAATCATTTTTTCAGTGATATAGAAAAACACATTCTGTTATTGAGTATGGCTAGATCATATGCTTGGAAAAGACATTCGAGTACCCGATCTATCAATCGAATGTAACGATAGAGACCTTAAAATATATATTAAATACAACGGTTTTTTTCATCGCGCGTGTACTTCAAGACCTCAGAATAACTCATAACCTCAATAACCCGAAATGCATTGAAGTGTCCATTATTTGTCATCGTTCCCGTGCTGCACGATTACATGACTCTATAGGATATGTGAGGGATCAATCTGGTGGTATTATATAAAAGCTAGACTATATTGAATATACAGAATATATTCAAACGCTAATTTTGAAGAGAAACGAGTATTCTAAAAAAAAAGTCCTCTAAATCGAATCTCTAGAGTCATTTCGTTCAGAGTTATAGGTGATCAAATGTGATTGTGTGAGCGATCTTTATTCCAAACTCAATAAGTTTCATTTTTTCAAAGCAATGTATCAGATTTGATCGGAATTGAATTATCACCACCATACATGCTTTTTGTTTTGTCAATTATTCTCCATTTTTTTCAGTTCGATTTTTTATTGTGACTGTAAATAGCACAACAAGTTCTTGAGACATCATTATGGAAGTTTTCCGGGAGACATTCCCAATAAACGAATCACATTGATTGAGGACATCTCTTTCAATAACGAACTTTTACGACTTGAACCATAAATCATCAGGGTGGCGCCATCTATTGGATTTTAACAGTTGTGAAATGTCCTGAAATTATAGATAAAATACAAATACTAGAAAAGTCTCCAAAGTATGTCATTGATATAAGAATAGATTGAAGACAGTCCTCAAAGGATGCAAATGTCTTCAAAAGATATGCGCGCTCGAAATTTCGTCCCTGAAGTATGTTGCCCACATATATATATATATATATATATATATATATGTATACGGAGTAGGAACTTGGACTGCGTCGACTCCACGAGGGGGATGGGAGGACGTGCAATGGTAATGGGGTGGGGGTTGCAGCCATCGGAATTCCTGGAGCGGCGCCGCGGGCCCGAAACGCGTTCGTAAACGTCGAGCCAGAATATTAACGAGACTGAAGTTTAGTGGGGAGAACGTTTTTGAGAAGTAGAAAGAGAGAGAGAGAGAGAGCGAGAGAGGAGAAGGAGGATCGGATTATGACGATGCTGTTTTGCTCTTTTTCTTCATCAACTCTTATTCGGTAATTTCATTCTTTTTATTCTGATGTCAGGAATTCACGCATTTTTGAAGTTACGTCCATACAGAAGGCGTTCGTGTTGGAGTCTTTCAGGTAGAAGTTGTATGAACTTCTGGATAAATTGTTGTGGTGGGTGAAAGTACAAGGAAGAATGATTGAATCGATCCAACACGGAAGAATAACAAGAAATAGAATTTTTCATCAAATATATGCATTGGAATCGAAGATCGATAGCAATTTTCATTGTATTTTCGGAACGAGTCACTTCCCGAAGGATTGCTCTTGAAGACTACGAAATTCGGAGTTCTTAATTTTTTTTTTAGTTCAACTATTTGACAATGACATTGATTTTTCGATTCGATGATTTTTTTGACTGAAAAATCCAGATCCCACGTTCATCCATTGCTCTTATCAGTTTAGAAGAAAGTGTCTAGCGACAACCTGCGGTTTGATTATTCTTCTGAAAAAATGACTATCGAAGAACGCTACAGAGCACTATGATGATATTGTCGAAGTACAATACATTTAGAAACTCATTCAGGAAAATATTCTCGAAAAGCGCTGATATTGCAAATAGAATTCGTCGATGTTTTTTTTCCAGGCCAATATCAGCACACATTGACACGTTGAAATCGATCCTTTATTTTCTGAATTCACCAAGCCGAATCGTGCCAAATTGGTGGATTCAATGCGAATTCACCTAATTCTCAACGGCGTAACTGTTCGATAAAACACTGAGCTTTTATATTCATCATGGTTGTAGCAACTCAACTTCAGTGGGAGGATTAATCGATACTTTTATCGTACGTACAGAGCAAGTCTGCCCTACACGAATGATCAATTCGTATAACAACAATTTCCGCGGTAAAACCATTGTGATTTGGTTGGATGATTATTGGAAGAAATTTTCAATATTTCATTCATATGAACTGTCAATGAAACGTTCAATTTACCGGTTTCGATGCAAAAGAACCGAGGAATATCGAAAATTTTTATGTTTTCGATTTTCATAATGTAAACGCCTCTGATTTTTATGATATTCGTATGACTCGTTCCCGAAATTCTATCTAGTACTATCGTGAAACCGAAAGAGTTCTCGTAAAGTTGGAAAAATGCTTGAAAGATTGTTCGAAATATCTGTCAAGTCGACTTATGGTTAATCTGTGTCAGAAAACCATATAGGAGAGCATTGCCCATGTTCGATGAAGCGATTGTAGAATGGTTGGCCATTTCTGGCAGTCTGACTGTAGGAATTTAGAGGCTTTACGGACGGTAAAGGAGGCGACGATACATATAGAGAACATTCCGTTTTGCCGCTTGAGGCATATATATGGAGTCGCAATTCGCCGCCACGGCCATGTTTAGTTGTCGACGTGAGAATAGAAGCCTGTACATATATATCGTCGAAAGTATCGGTGTAAATACATATATACGATTAATGCGATGTTTGGTAAAGGTTGGATGGGCTGGCGAGAATGTGCTCGTGGGCGTATAAAAGAGGTGGAGCTAAGCCAGAAACGGGCGGAGGGAGGACGTTGAGAATTTCACGAGGAGAAGGAATCACGATGAAAATATGAGAGAGGAAGCTTCTTGGTGTGTGATCTCTCTTCTACAGAAACGAGCAATGCGAATTTGTGTGTGTGTGTGTGTGTGTGTGTGTATGTATTATACACGGAAATCGGAGAGTGGATTATGTGGCTTTTGAATATGTTCGTGACCCTCTTACACGTCGATATATTTCTTAACCCTGTGTATGTGTGTGTGTGTGTGTGTTTGTACTTTGTTCGAGCGTGTGTATGCGTTTACGAACAGTGGGCGTTCATTGTCCTCTTTCTCTCTTTTTTTGACCCCCTTTTAACCTTCTCTCATGTGGAATTTCTTTTTTTTTTTCATGCTTCTCTCCGTGACAGGCTCTGCAACCGCTATGACCATGGGAGGAGCCACCCTGGTGCACTGCGGAAACAGTGGGGATGAACGTCCAGCCCATCTCGCCATTCCCTCTGGTACCCTCGCACCCTCACTCAACGCAGCTCTCGGCTCTACACTCAATTCTGGCCTCGGTAATATCGGAGGTGCGGGAAATCCCCCAGCCGCCGGGACAACTGCTGCCTCCTGGCCACCAACGATCTGGCAATATCCGACAGCAGGTAATCACGCGTAACCCAAGAAATGAGAACTTCCTTATATCTCCCTTGACCCGACTATCTATACTTCTAATTCCCAATAATGTTGGATTTATAAGTACAGACTTGAAAGCTCCGACGATGCTTCTACCAATTTCGCGAATCTTTATTCCGTTCATTCTGGAAGCTGATAATCAGTCAATATCGATACTTAGTTTGTAACGAATTATGGAAACAAAAAAAAAATTTCAACAGATTGCTTGAAAGTCATTGGCTTCACCAATTAACTCCTATGTAGGTGGTTTTCGATCATTGTTGATCAACAGACGCGCGATCGCGACTCGACGTCGATCCATTTGACTATGCAGGAGTTCAACAATAATAAAGATCACGGATTTACTTTCAGATATTTTTTTTATTCTATAATTGGACCAGACAAAGTACCAAATATCGATTGATGTTCCGCGAATATTTAAAAAACAAACTTATTTTACACGAACCTGCTTCCTTCATTGGATGAAACTAAAAAAATTGCAGGAACGCATGAACGAAAGACAATTCATTATGTTCGAACAACTTGCAAAGAACATGATTATGAAAATACAGTAAAGAAATTCTATGACACTGAACTAGAATACTCTTCAGGATATGACAGTAATAAAACTTGTATACTTTAAAGAAACGGCAAAAAAAAAAGAGAGAGAGCGAGAGCGAGTGTACCAAAAAGCTCTGTTAAATTCATTCGATCTCCTCCGGTTATATCAGCCGTTGTCTCTCACCTAACCATTCCCATTCGCCCACACTGAATCACCCGAACGACCGAGTGACATTTAGATGAAATTGAGTATTCCAGAATGGCTATATCCGTTTCGGACCACTATTAAATCATTAACAGGGAGACATCTACGTCATCGTATATAGGTCGATCAAGGAGCTGTTTTAAATAATCCAGAGGCGCATTGGTTACGTTGGATAAATCTTTCATTGCCATAAAAATTTAAGCATTTAAAATTTCGATAACGATTTCGATTGTAATAAATTAGTTTGGACCAGTTTATTCATACATTTCCTTATTTTTCGGGGTAAAGTCTCTCGATCGATAGCGTTTATGTATAACAGTATTAAACTGGAGACTGCCGGGTGAAATTATCGCTATTTCTGTTCGTCACCTACAGGGAAAAAAAAACTCATGCATTTTTTATTCAACAGCAATGCCTGCAATGGAACCCGTTGGTTTTCCACAAATGGGAGTCGGTCTTCAAAGTGGTCTTCAGGGTGGTTTACAGCTTGTTAGAGATCCAACTAGTGGACACCTCTTACTTATACACGCAGCTGGTGAGCACAGAAATATTACAAATTAATCATATACAAAATGATCGATTTTGTTGGATTTATATTGTCACTTTTGTTTCGACGAGAACCTAGATTTTAATTATTTTATCCAGAACACCAAATCTAAAGTAGTATGTGCCTTCACCATTTTCCGGAGTATGAATGATTGAATATATACTGAGATTTCAAAAGAATAAATTGCCATTTCTTATCATAACGAATAAATATAAAGGCAGAAGGGTCATCCAATTTGTGAATACTTTGCTGAGAATCAAGTAAAAGTGATAAATTCATATTCGGAGAAAAGCAAATGCGAAAAAATTTGTTCGATTCACTATAAAAATGTAGTTTAAAAAAGCAAAACACCGTCATACAGGAATACATTTCCGATTTGTGTGTAATCTTGAAAGTATTTTTCCGCAAATCTTAAAGCAATGGATTCTGAAAAAAGTACTTTCGATTTCTATCAATCTTATATTGAAAAGTCCCTTAGTCACAAAGTCATCGAAGTCGAAAAAAATTGCATTCATATTTCGATATATTATCCAGCTATGATCACGATAGCTTGCCTCTTAGACTCGTTCACCAACGCGGAATCGTCGAAGCGTCACGTTATATGCATTTGCCACCGCGTGAAGTGGTTTAATACGTCGAGTTATTACATCGCGCTTAGCTTAGAAAGTAAACGTGTTTTTTTTTCTTATTTCCTGTCTCGGTCCCGAGTAATCGTCTTGATAAGCGTTAAAAATCCTCGCGCAATATCCTGTATCGAGAATAAGGAATAAAGAATCCTGACGAATGTTACTTTGAAGCAGGATTTTCTCATTCAGCCGAACAGATGCAACAGGCTGTTGTATGGCCGAATTATCCAAACCACAACGGTCACAATATCGGACCACCCCCACTTTTACTTCCGCCGCCACCGCAACCGCCGTCACTTCAACTTTTAAGCGACATCGGTGGCGCCAGATTTGTACTGACTGAAAACAAGAGGAAACAACAAAGCACCGTGCCAATTGTCAAAATTGAGGCTGATTGCGGCAGCAGTCCAACAACTATAATTGGTAAATTAATGAAAAATATTATCGAGAAAATATGGCAGATTTACCATAATTCTCAGTCAAAAAGTTTTATCATTAGTTGTAAAAAGAAACGAAACTGATGACGAAAATCGTGAATTTTTCAAGTAACTCATTGATTATCAACCTAATGAATGGGGAGATCGATGCTCGCAATCATTGAGCAGCTAGAAAATTATTTTCAGTTATTCGATCGGTAGTTAAACTACCTCGAAGAGTATCCCACAAAATAGATCCTCAATGCATTTTTTGTTCACGATAAACCAACCGTTCCCTACGTGATATCGAACAAATATCATCGGGCATTAGTGCTACTGGATTAATTGAGATTTTATCTCGTTCCAATGCTCAGCATCCGCGGAATCGAGTAAAACCCTTCAAACCGTGACATCGATGGCAAGTGCTCTCATGCCGGACGCCCCTCTTCTGACAACCCTTCACTATTATCCTCACGCTCCGGCTCTCGTACAGATAAGCCAAGCAGAGCAAACGCACTGCACGTCACAGGTTCGTTCATGTTCATGTTT
This sequence comes from Campoplex capitator, assembly GCA_037576405.1. Taxonomy (NCBI): domain Eukaryota; kingdom Metazoa; phylum Arthropoda; class Insecta; order Hymenoptera; family Ichneumonidae; genus Campoplex; species Campoplex capitator. Next base: position 10,870,501 of record JARBWI010000009.1, on the reverse strand, counting down.
TTGTCAATTTTATTTTGACCTCAATTGTCCTTTTTTTTTACGTAACGAAATCTACCGTGAGACGAAGGTTCGTTAATACAGAATTTTGTTTTTTTAGCAACGGCATACATTTTTGTCGAAAGCAACGTCTCCGGTATCGTGTCTTACGCCACCACCAGAAGTGACGCAAATTCATGCGATTGAACCACCCGAAACAACGCCTATCGGTGTTCAAGACGCGTCCAATCAAACTGACGGTGTCGAGACCGATGACGAACATATGCCAAATGATTCTTACGTCAAGCAGGAACACTGTTCAACTCCCTGTCAATCTATGACGACGAATCCCACGAGTTTCGATTTAGTTTCCTCGAGTCACGAGCGTACAAAAGCACCATTAGGTATGATTCCCTTAACGAACAATACTCTCGTCGACCAGTCGATGATAGCGCAAACAGCGTGCAACCTGATTGGTAAGTTCGAAAAGTCCGAAAACACTGTGATAAATGCTGCTGACTGTACGAGATATGCAACAACGACTTCTGTCACGACGATAACCCGGTGCAGCAGCGAAATCAACTCAGTCGATCGAACGATCGAGAGTGTTGTTAGTTGTCGTTCGATCAATGACGATGATGCTAATCTTGACGAGGAAGATTCGCTGAATATCGATGAAGAATCTGGCTGCGAGGAAAGAATATCAAGAATAGGTTCCAGAGTTATTGAAATAACGGAAGAAAACTGTGACAGTTTTCATGAGAATCTCGAATTTTTTGGTCGTAGACGTGATCCGGTTGAACAGATAAGAAAACCATTTTATTCCGAGGAAATGCTTAACGAGGAGAGAGCTTTGGAAATAAAAAGAAATGAGGATTCTATGAGTATGGTGGAAACGAATGATGAGATAACGAGCAAGCAGGAGGACGAGCAACTTTCGGTCGGCAGTCCTCAAGTTGCGAATTATGCGGAAACTGTTGAGGAAAATGTGCACCAAGAAGTTGCAGCCTCAAAGGAAATTGTTGTTCCCTTTGTATCTGAAGAGAGTGCTCGAGATTGCGGTGATCAGGGAGAGAATTTTGTCGAGACGACGAATCCACCGATTGTCGAAGAAGCGTCACAAGTATTTGGCAAATCATTCGACATGCCGTCCATCGATTGCGACGAAGAGCGGGAAACTTCAGCAGTAATCGTAGTCAAACAGGAAAGAGATGATGAAACGATTGTCCATGATTCGCATACAGGAACGAATGATGCTTCCTTACAAGCGGAAAAATCATTGCGCCACGAAAGAAAACAATCGGTTGAGAGATTTCATCCTGGTATTGAAAATGTCGTGGAAAAATTGAAGAAAAATGCCGCAGCAGCACTGCATGATCATCAGGCAGTTCATAACTTTGAAAATTCGAGAGATGGACAATCCGATGTCGAAAGAACTTCGTCACACCTCGAACAAACACCCGGAAAATTGGAAAATGGCGTAAAGAAATTCTTACTGCGGTCTCATGAGAATTCTCTAAATGCCGAGCATTATTCGAGCTCGATATCTCTGGAAGCTCATCCCAAAATCACTCCGACGGAGTCCCTTGTTAAAGGAGTCTGCTCAAAAACCTGGTTACCCAGTGACAACAACAATGACATCAGCAGTAACAATCATAATTTGAAGGTCGTTGATAAGAGCATCAACGATGCGACTATTAAAGGAGGAAAAATACCGGTCATATACACGTCTTCGGAGTCAGTTAATCAGGACGAAGAATATCCTCGAGGATTGTCCAGTAATTATGTATCCACAAAGATTGAAGCTGGCCAAACAATCGGGGGAAAATGTGATCTCACAAGTAATTCTAGTTCCGTAAGTGAAATCATCGATTCTAAGCACACGAGTCAACAGGAAGAGGCAAAAAATTCTATCGACAATCAAGTAGCGAAGTTGAGAGCATCGGGAAAACCTAAGCAGAATGTGGACTTGAGTGGTCTTGAACTTTTGTCCAACAGTATCGCTCAGTACGAGCATCTTATTCCGGGAACTCCCGGTTACGAGGAACCGGTGGTAAACCCATTGGATCAACAATCACAGCAAGGTGAAAGCAATAATAATGACGTTGACAGTCCTTTGGGTCTCTTGTGTGCCCTGGCGGAGCAAAGATTCATGGAAGAAGTTGGTTCCAGTGGATCCAAGAAGCCGAAAGAGTATCAACACACTCTTTCCGAGAATTCCGAGGAGATTTCTCAAGCTGGGCGGCTTTTGTTGAATTTAGGTAAAGTCTCGGAGAACGAGAGAAAGAGAAAAAGATCATTGATTGATGAAAGTGAACAAGACGGAATGGATAAATCGAAGCGAATTTGCGAAGACAGCATCGAAAGGGAAAGTCCCAGTGCCGAATATACTCTACGGTTTGTTGATAAATATAGTAAAGCTCGAAGATTCGTGGCAAAATCGAGAGAAGACACGCTTTACGCTGACAAAACCCGAAGGAATAGTGAATCAGCGGTAAATAACGAGGTAGCTCCAACAACAAATGGAACAAAGATAAATTACGTGGATAATGAAATGGAATTCACTGATTCTGAAGCTGAGAATATTGACGCTCGTGTTTGTCCGTTGAGATTATCGATTCCAAAAGAAGATTCGGAAAGATGCGATCCAACAACAGCAGAGAATCAGAACGGAAATGATCAAGATTGGCCAAACATGGATGCGATGGAGTTGGATATGAGAGTGAGAATGGCAGATATACAGAAACAGTACAAAGAGAAGCAGAAAGAACTTTCGAAATTGCCACCGAAGAAGGATGAGAAAAGGAGTCCAGGGAGGCCAAGAAAAAAGAGTCAAACCAGTAGTTCTGATTATGGCAGTTTGGATCTCAACGCTTCACCTCCAAAGTCACCTATCGACGAGGCTCTTGATGGCGCTAATCAACAGTCCCTTACCTCCATGCCAAATCTTGCCATTCCCAGGTGTAACGTCAATCTTGTTAAACTTGGCGAACCCAGGAGCCATATTAAATTGTTGGATAACATACCAAGCATTCCAATACCGGTTCCTCCTGTAGCTTCACCGATTACCGTGCTACCGACAACTAAATTGATAACTGAAGATGAAGACAAAAACAGTTTAGCGGTAAGTGGCGGTGCATAAAGTTTCCCGTTCGATTTGGAAGAAAGATTATTTCACGAAAATAATAATGTTCAGAATATAACACTTTTTTTCTTGACTACTATGCCCTCTAGTTTTGTAATATGTATTCGCAAAATATTTTTCAAGTTCGATCTTTGAATTCATGGTTAAAGAATTCCGATCCCAGGGCTCAAGATCATGTAGAATTTCGTGGCAATTTATTTCAGAAAAAAATTTGTAAAGTAATATAATACTGAATAAGTATTTTGAATTTTTTATCATGGCTTATATCGGTTCACAGTTGGGATACGAGACAACTTCATCGTCAGCGCCAACAGTTGCTAGTTCAAGTTCGGCATCGAAGAAGCGGAAAGTTGGAAGGCCAAGAAAGCTCATGTGTAGTTCCGGGAGTGCGAGACATCTGACCGAAACTATAGTCGCGAAGAAACCGAAGAGCAAGAGTTCACTCGTGGGTTATCTGATGACATCGAAAAATAGGCACCTTCAAAACAAGGTAAGCAACGGAAGGTATCAAGAAAATTTTCTCTTTCAATCAGTCTTCTCGTTCTACCAAAAAACACTCAATAATCATGATGACTTTCGCTCTCACCACGATCTTTATCCGACTGTGGAATTTCTTCAGGTCACGTTGCATATTGTCAATTTTCTATCGCAGTTCCTTGGTAAATCCGGCTACACGCCACTTCCATTCAAATCTGGAGTTGCGGGTAACAAGAACTCAAAGTCCCATAAAATCGCGAAATCGAAGGTCAAACCGGTGAAGCAAACCCCGTTGCACAACAAGAACGTGATAAGTTCAATTATAGCTGAGAAAGCAAAGCTCAGTCAGGAAACGAAGTTGGAGAGACAAGTGACGAAGGTTAAGCCAAAATTAAAAGCGGAGGCTAAGATGAAGCTGTGGGAGGAAGATGAAAGCGGAGAATGGAATTATACGATTGAAAGGGTTCCACCCGAGGTTCCAAGCGTTGAAAAAGAGCTGACCACGGTAAGATTGAGAGAGAAAATCGTGATGAATTCTGTAGGTTTTTAAGGACCGAATTGTTGAGAAATTGATTGTAAAACGGAATATAAAATAATGCAAACTAAACAACAATATCCCGAGTTACTTTTGATTCAATTGAAACTTGTTGTTTTCAGGAGATGCTTCCAGAGCCAGCTAAAGTTGTCGTGGAGGAGGAAACGAATGAGATAGAACCGGATCGGCAAGAAAAACTAAAAAAGAAAAAACGTAAATCAACATCGACCTCACCGACCAGACGCAAATCCAGTGATCACGAAAGAAAAGAATCGAGAAAACGAAAGTCATCTTTGGATTGCAAAGAGTGCAAGGAGTGTGCTAAAGCTTCGAAAGCTGATAATAAATCGGATAATATTCTCTCAAAGTGTAAACTGACAGATGCGCATTTAGCGATCGATCAGTTGAGAGTATTGACGGCTATGGGAGGATTGTTTTATGCTGGAAGATTGAGTGCTGTGCAAGCACCGGACGTTTACGCGATTACCCTCGATGGTGAACGGGGCAACAGACCTCATATACATTCCCGAGAAGAAATTCTCCGAGACGCTGTGAGTGCGAATTCCTTCTTTTCAATTTTTCTCTTTTACTCGATTATCTTGTCGCTGACTAATCTTGATAAATTTTATCAGATCGTCGAGGTTTGTCCCTCCTCGACGAAAGAATTACCACCTGGCACGAGACTCTGCGCTTACTGGAGTCAACAATATCGTTGCTTGTATCCTGGTACGTCTGTCGAACCCTCTGAGGCGGATCCTGAACTCGATGAAAAATTCGTCAGTGTGGAATTTGATGACGGTGATAGCGGTAGAATTGCTTTGGACGATATTCGATTGCTTCAACCTGATTACCCTGTTGTTGGTAAGAATTGCGTGAAATCATGATTTTTTTTTTCTACAGTGATAATAGTAGAATAAGAAAAATTCTTTAATTATAACTGTTTATAATTAGAGCATGAATTTTTTGAAATGTAACCCCTGAAAATCTCTACAATCCAGTATAATATTCTTTCAATATTCTGCATTACATTTGTTCTATTTAAGTCATCGATTTTTATTTAATTTAGGCCATTCAGGAAACAATTTACTTTGCTTAATAACAATTTTCGTCTTTTCTACAGAATACGATCCTAATCCCTTGCTCACATTGGGAAAAAGACGTAGGCAAACATCGATGTCGACGGATGAAAAGCGTTCATCATCAGCCGGAAATATACGGGATGCTCAATCTTCAACGATAGCTAGAAATGGTGAAACTAACGAAACCTCAATGAATGATCAGAAAATCGAATGCAATTTGACGGAACTCCGGAAGAGTGACGAAGCGGAAGCTAACGCTTTAGGAGAGCATCGGGAAAGAAAAAGATTGAAGAAAAGGAGACGTGATAAGCTCAAGAGACTGAACGAAGCTCAGGAGGGAAAGAAAAAACATCGTAAGCACAAATGTTGCGAAGAGCATCGAAAACACAAACACAGGAAACATCGGAAACATAAGCACAAGCACAATCATCATAGTAGTTACAGCGAGGGCAGTCATGTCAGGTGAGCGGAAAACACTTTTAATTCCTGGGCAGTGAAGCAAAAATATATTTTCTTTGTTTTGCTCATTACTTCGCAAGGGAATAATTTTCTTAATTAATTAAAGTTCTTTCATGTATTACGAAGATATCTGACTCTTCTCAGATGATTATCCCATTATGATAAATTACAAATTATTTTATTCTCAATTGCTGAAACAAATCGCAACGAACCGAAATTTTTGTGATTAATAACGATTGTTTGGATGATGAATATTCATAGTGGAGGAGAGAGCTGCAGTGGGCACAAAAGCGAAGAGGAAACGTTGCCGTCTAATGAGAATTCGGAGAAGGCACTTGACATTCCAGAAGAAGAAGAAGAAGAAGCAGGCGAAAGGAATGAGGAACCATGCGAACCTCAAGAAGAGGAGGAAGAACGCCTCGATGAGCCGGTCGTTGATCCAATTATGCCAGAGGAAAAAATTGAAAAACCTAAGAAACAAGAGAAAAAAGCAAAAGCGAGAGAACGCCAAGAATCGGTGGAAAGTCGTAGCAAAATGGCGGCGTTTTTACCGGCACGACAGTTATGGGGTTGGGCAGGAAAAGGTTACCGAAGGCCGGGTGCAAAAGGCCGCGCGAAAAAACAATTTTTCCGTGCCATTCAACGTGGCAACGAGACTATACAGATCGGTGACAGCGCTGTATTTCTCTCTACTGGTCGACCAGACAGACCGTACATCGGCAGAATCGAATCGATGTGGGAAACATCGAGTTCGAACATGATCGTCAAAGTCAAATGGTTTTATCATCCTGAAGAGACTGTTGGATGTCCACCGAATCTTAAATATCCGGTAAAACATTGTTTTTTTTTTTTTTTTTACTTCTCTTCACTCTCAATACGAAATTAACTGTTACAGAGTTTGGCTGAGTATGATATTATAAAGTCTTACCAATATCATGAGTTTCCTATCGCAAAAATTTTCAGAATGTTCTGGTGATTTTATATCGAAAATCGTTCAATCTCTTGCACAACCCACTGAATGATATTATATTTTGGGTCGATGAATAGTACTTTTATCAACCTGAAAGTTTAACAATTGCAGCTAAAAGTATAGCTTTCTACACATAAAAACATAACTAGAAGAATATTATCATTGCTTTGCAAACAGACAGCTTACACGAAAATTGATTGAATTATTTTCCCATCCTAGGAGTATGCTCTGTAGTTTAGGTGACTATTCACCTTCTACCGATCAAAATAAAAAAGAAATAAAAATAATAATATGTTACTTTGTAAAAACGTTCACAAAAATATGGATTTCACATATTGTGGAAGATCATCAAAATTCTGAGCCATCAGTATACTTTTCATATCACCGAGACATAAAAAATGTAATTTTTATTTTTCAGGGTGCGCTTTTCGAATCACCGCACATGGACGAGAACGACGTCCAGACAATATCGCACAAGTGCGAGGTCCTGAAATTAGCAGATTACACGGAAAAATTAGGGAAAGAACCGCACAGATACTTAACGATCTACGACAACAACGACATATATTATCTCGCTGGATATTACGACCCCACGACTTATCTTCTTAATATGCAGCCCGATGTTGTTTGAGAAAAGCTCAAGCTGACGATCAAATTAACGGGAGTTAATTGATCTTCAGCGATGTGAATTGATCTTCAGTCTTGAAAAAAATAAAATGAACAATGAGTATATTTTAAAAAGAAAAAAAAAAAACATTCAAAGAGAAATGGACAAAGATGCAATAATCGTGGAATCGAGTGGCATTAAATTGTTGAGTGGAATGATAACGATACAGTTTCGACACGATCGAAGCACTGTTGAATTATCGAAAGAGATATTGTGTAAATATTGTAAATATTGATGGATAGCAACTTCATGATGAAAATTTCACGAAACATTTAATTCGTGAATAATTTTATGACGCATAGTTATTTTATTACTATTATTTTTTGCCTGATTTCGAAAACTCTTATACGACGAAAGCCAATAATGCGGTGATCTACAATGCTTAGTGATATACGAAAAAAAAACGATACACGGTGCTACGTAACCGTAAGCGTTACTGTTATTTTACTTTTTTCTCTTAAGAATTGACGCTTGTTCGAGAGTTTTCAAAACTCTTCGCTCTATCTATACCGGTAATAATCGAATATTTGAAAAATTGTTCGTCAAAGATGAAAGAATGTACGGGTCGACAGTATTGGGGAATAGTAGAAAATCGACTTGAATTCTTGCGACAAGTCGTAATTCGTGCAAAACATTAGTGTTTAGGCAACTTCTTTACAAGTTCGTTTTTATATATAACATCAAAAAAGACGAGTTTACTATTTTGGAAAGACAAATCCATCCTACATTAAATCGTTGGCTTAATTATTATTTTTTTTTATATAACAAGACAAATAAATGGAATTAAGAAGAAAAAATTCCGGCCATTCGAGCGTATCGAATTACTTTTTTTTTTGTTAAAAGCACGCAGAAGCTTTTTATTATACTGCGATATCTATGGGAATTCAAAAACTTGTACATATTTGAAGAGACTCATAACTTTTGTTTATCTATTCACGCTTCATCGTGCTTCATCTTTATTCATCTTGCTTCAATATTTGGTTTCTAAAAGTGCTTTTTGTCTTATGGTTTTTCGCGATTTTGTGAATGCTCATGAACCATAGATATTCTTTCGCCTGTTGATAATTTACGTTTTATGGTTGTCAACTTTTATGCACATGTATATTTAAATAAATATAAATATGATGAATCTATTATAAATATAAAATATATATGAAGACGAAACTTTTTCGGGAGGTTAAGTACGAACTAGTACAAACTGAGCAACACAATAATTATCGTCCGGTGTGATGGGTGTTCGATTTTCTACAGAATGAGGCTGAATGAGCATGGGAACGATAAAATAGAAAAAAGACTAGGCTGGGGTAGTCGCGAACACATAAAATGCAACGTTTTACAAAATCTCAGAGACTTGAGCCAAAAAAATCGGCTTATTCATTTACATTTATTCCGTTCAGTCGTATGGACATTCGTTATTTCAAGTGTTCAATACTTTGAATATACATTTTACTCCAAATTCATTAGTCAACATTTTTTCAAGTACATCATACATAAAATACAACGTATAATTTAACCCCAAAACATTTTTAGGATTACTACGAGAAGAAAATTTTTATCGAGTACAGAATGAATTAAAATCATTATCGAAAATTGATAAATATACAAAATTGGATGCATTTATTTTCCGATGTGGCACCGATATTTGCTATATATTTTTGTGAAAGGAATTGACACTTTTTTATACGAACGTGCGTTGTAAATATACTAGGAATATTTCATAAAACTGGTCGAAAATTCAGTTTGAAAAAATATTGATTTCTTTCAAATTGATCAGAGATTGAGAATTATTAATTTATTCACTTATTCGATTTATTCTTTCAACTGAATTTTACACATTTGATACACTTTGTTTAATAAAAAATGGCAGACGTTTGAATGCTTGAAAGGATTTCCGGCTGAACTGAGAGAACATATAGAAAATTTGACAATGCTTCTGAAAAATGGGAGTTCTTCGTTGTTCGATCACATGTTTTGAAATGAACTTGCTCTGTCCGCTATTACCCCTTTCTATTCTTGCGGGACGAGATCTGCTCAGTGTCGGAGAGATCTCAATAGTTACACTGATCTAATATTTCGCTGTCTTAACTTTAAAGTTCGTGTAAATAAGAATATGGATTACTGTTCAATGTTTTTTTTTTTTGGTATGGCTGAGCAAACAAACACTAAGAGTTTATAAATTTTGGTACGATTTGTTGTTACACATCGAGGTACGAAAAAAAATTGATAAGTGTTTGAAAACTGTTACGTGAGGCTTGAACTATCGACGAAAAGGAAAATCGAGTCTGATTTGAGACTGGTTTTTGTATTTTTTATTATTTCCAATGCGTTGTCAATCGATCTAACCAGTAGTGAAGTAAATAAAACTGGCTGAACGCGAATTGAAGTGAAAGAATGCAAAGCAGAAGAGCGAGATATGCGAAGCGACAAAGAGAATACAAATATATTAAATAAAAAGGGGAAAAAAAACATGAAATCGATTAAATCACAGAGACATTTGATCTGTAGCGTTACTCATATATAGTATTTTTCCATAAAGGTGCACCACGGTGGAGTCAGTCTTAGGCTTTTTTGTATAACGGAGAAAAAGGAGCAAATAAAAAAAAAAAAATGATACAATTTAAAAAGTAGATTTGTCGCTGGCTCTGTCGAAACGATACACGAAAAATTTTGAACTCTATGAAACATATTCGCTTGTAGATTTTTGTATATATAATATAACTACATAGAAAGCGGAAGGATTTTATGCTTCGATCAACCGAAGTAACGAGAATAAAATAAATATTAATATCGAGGGAAGGAAAAAAATACTAATTCGTTATCGTCAGATCATTCTCAGTTGTGTAGTTGTTAATACATGTATCTTTTTTCTGTTGATATTCGATGAGAGATACAGAGAATTTTTATTAAAAAAATCGTGTTTTTCCTCTTTTTCATAAAACAATTAATAAAAATCTATGTAACGGTCCCTATTTCATGACTATTATTATTGTCGTCATCATTATCATCAGAGTTATTCGAGTAAGCGACGAGGAATATTGTAAATAGCAAACGAGTTCGATCGAAAAAAATATTTGACATAGAAGCATGGCGAATCCTCAATGAATACTCTTTTTGATTTCTGTTTAACATCTTTGAAATTTATATTGAAATAATAAATAAGTTCGGGTCGACGAAAAGAAAATGAATTGTCGAGATCGATAGTGATTTTTGGGATTGAACGAGTTTGGAAAATAAGTATAGTAAAAATGCAGGGAATGATTTCTGCCGTAATGAGAAAATAATCTACGAAAATTTGACGACTTCCACACATTGGCGAAAATATTTTTAAAACACACTTACACACGTAAACAGACAATGATAATAGTATTTGTACTAGTCCAAATCCGGCAATAAAACGGACAAGCAACAAAGATAAAAATAAATCTAAAAGGCAGCACATCTAAATTGATATTTCGAAATTCGTGCTTGTTAAAACGACGATTGACATATAAATGTATACATTGTACTTTAGGATAAAACGGAATTTTGAATCGATATATTTGATGCGCTTCTTGTAAATTCTAGTTCGGTGAGAAATTAACAATAAAACAAAGAAACGAAATGCAAAAGAGATGAGAAGCGCAAAATTATGAGATTGCAGTGAATCATCACATATTTTATTCTAAATAAAAACGAAAGAAAAATCGAATTATTATATTTTACTAAATACACGTCGATGAGACAAGGGGACAATTTCGAATACGTAGTTTTAGGGAAGTATATACGGTCTCAATGCAAAACGAACCAAGAAAACAAAAGAATTATACGCTGGTTTATTCGTATGAGCGAGAAAATAAAATATTGCAAAGAAGTGGAAAATGTGACGGAAGAAGAATGAAGAATTTGAGAATGGTTGAACGAATATCTTCCGTTTGTATTTTCTTATACCAATTTTTTCCGATGAACTCAGCCAGTGCATCGCAATTTCGTGTTACCTTAGATATCGAAGTATAAAAACAAAGAATTCGTAAAAATGTCTTTTGAAGTTCGCGTTAATTCGTGATTGAAAACGTGTTTTTTTTTTTTTTTCATCGTTCATTTAAAACGAAACTGCATAAAGGTAACATTGACAGAATTATTATATATACAGACACACTGATTATAAGAGCGAAAAAAATGTACGAGCGTGTGAGTGCGTGTATTCATTAGCGGTTGAATGCGAACGGGAGCCAGAAAAAGAGAGAGAGAGAGAGAGAGGGAAAGAAAGAAAGAAAGAGAGAGAAATAATTAAACTAAAAAGTTAGAAGAGGTCGAACTCAAACGTGTTTCATATTATGCTTTTAGATGAGTCAGTCAGCGTAAATAAGAATGAAATAAAGTAAATATTATATGAAAACAAACATAAGTTTCATAACTACTGGATTAACTACCTTTATTTATAATGTTCTAATAATCATTCGTTTTTCCAGTTGAAACGCGTTCAAATTATATTGATCGCACATCGAATTATTAATAACTCGGTTTAGTTTGACGTCGTTACCTGTAAGTATTGACTTTCCGCGTTGTTATCATTTATTGACAAAAATTTATTTCAATGATTATAAAATCATTTTCCAATCCCAGGATTAATCAAATTTTCTATTTTTCAAGATCAAATAATTTCGACAAAAATGTTTATCATAAGTAAATGCTTTCTTTTTTAAGTCTTAAGATCAAAATCGATGAAATAGTCCCTAATAACAGGTATGTTGATATTAAAAATATCGATTTTTCATAGAAGAACGCGAATTTGATTTATAGAGTCAAATATACCTGATACTTCCAATGAAGGAATGTTTTTTTTAGTATATATGCAATGTCTTGTTAAATAGAACTTCAATCAATAGACATTTAAGAAAAGGAATGAGATCTCGTTCAATGATAGACTATTAGGAGGAAGGATAAAAGCGGGAATGTCAAAGGTACATGGTACATCGGACATTTTTCCAGTCTCGTCGATTATCAGATACCATTTAAAATTTATGCTGAATATTGATGAGATATGGACGAACTCTTATTCAGTATCAGTATCGATTTCAATTGAATGAGAATGCGTTGTAGGACGGAATTATCCAAATGAAAAATAAAACGAGAGCGAAGGAGACCTTGACACTCCCATGCTGTCGCACCCTTTGTTTGATCGATAATTTCTGCTATAACTTTGAGTATGTCTAGGTTGTCTATTAATCAAAAGAGGTCCAATGCAATGAATAAAAAAATTAGAAAAAAACAACAATAGAAAAAGTGAGTGATGAAAGGTGGTTCAAATTTCTCACGGCAAAACAGCTGCGTCACATTCACTTCAAGATTGTATAATTGGACTTTAAGGTTAAATTTCGATATATTTTGGGTTCCAATTACAGTTGCATCTGTCAATCAATTATCAACGGCAACAATTATCGCTTTTTTGGTTGGCTATTTCAACTTGCTACCTTTTAATTGGAAAAAAAAAAAAAAAAATTAACGTCCTTAAAATATAACCCTTCGTCGAACCGTTAAATATTTTCAGCCTCTAATGGCTTTTTCACTTTCGTCTCTAAATCTCAGAATGTCAGAATGGTGTTCAAAATGGTTCAGAATAGTTTAAAAGAAAACCTAAAAATAATATTTTATTGTGATCTTTTAAGGTAGGGTAAAAATATATTTTAGAAGAAGGCGACAAAGAGAAAAGTGTTAGAATTGAAAAAAGAATAACAATCGATCCGCTATTTTTTTCTCGAATGAAAAAACATTATGAAAAATCGGGTCTCTTCGGATTTGACACAAACGCGTTCTTTAATATCAACCACAAACGTTTTCCGTTGAAGTGACAAATTGAATACAATTTTTTGTTATTTATACCGCGCCTTTTTTTATTTTCAGAGCAAAGCACGATTTTTTCGATCATTCAAATTAAATTTCAATCTGGCAAACATTAAATTAAACGGATGCTCATACGATTGTCATTGACTACAGTTCACTGTCGCTTTCATTTATGTTCTATAGTGGTTTTTTTTTTTTTTTTTTTTTTTTTTCATTTGTGCTGTTTTTTTTTTCAGAACAGAAGTGCGAAATTACCTGTACGAGTTTCGACAAATGATTCACAAAGCCAAAGAGTTGCTGCCAAACTAATACTCCGAAAAGGAGATAGAACTGGGGGTATTTAACGAGATGAGCGGTGAGAGAAGTGAGGGGAGTAAGGGAACTGGTCGAAACTGAGTTGAGTTAAAATCCAATTTGGCGAGATAGTTTCTATTGATGAATTCTGGGTTATCGGTTACGCTTCAAGGGACAACGGCCAAGGATAAGGTTGAAATATACAGGTGGAGAGTTAAAGAGCGATAAAAAATCGTTTTCCCGTATTTGTCAGTGCCCCCTGTTAACCAATTCTCTTTTGAGGACCATTCATGGTTTATTAGCGATAGAAGCCGCGTAGCCGATTGAAAAAGAGCGAAAAATGAACGAAAAAAAGTTCAAACGAATGGCACCGACGAGATAGAAAAGAAGAATTGTTTTCCAATAATTCCTTCTTGAGTTATATTTGCGAATTCGATATTTGCAAAGCAATTATTTTCCGAAAATGTAGTATTGTCATTCATTGTCTGTGCACGAATAATCTAAGAGCATTCGTATTAAATCTCACAATAATTGGGTGGAAAACTATGAAATTTCCAGCTCTGTATACGTAGGACTTGCATATTATACAATATCTTCTCTGTCTCCCGTGACTAATATGTAGCCCAGCACCGGGAAGACTCTCGGTTTGAGTGAAATTTATCCGTCCTAGCCGCGCTTCGACAAACTCGATCTACATCCTTGAGAGAAATAGATTGAGAGAGTGAAAGAGAAAAGGAGACGTTACGAATAAGAGCGAAAGAGAACGCGCGTCACTTAGCTCTCCGGGAATCGCCCGTGGCTACTTATATGTGGAAATGAAGTGAAGGATGAGGCCCTTTACCAGAGCCATAAGATAATGAGACTATCAGAACTAAGCTTTCAACCTCGTAGTGAGTAGTACAATCGTATTCAGTTCTGTGCGTTTTCACGAATCCTTTCAATTTTCTGTCGAGATTCTAATGGAAAGCATAGCCCCAAGACTCGTGTCGTTGCAAATATATTGAAAAACAAGTTAAGATAGCTTGAGGCTTTAATTGACTAATATGTTTTGAAAATTTTCAGCATCCCAAAAGTATTTCCGGGTGTTAGAAGACTTCATCCTGGTTAATTCTATGGCTGTGATGACTTTTATTGGAGAATTTGAGAGAGACAAAAAGGTATGACGTTTGATCAATAAACTCAATCTTTTTTCTTGCAACGAGCTTGTATACAATAAATTGTGTAAATTTAAACTGGGTTAAGAATTTCAGAGATTTTCTTTCGAGCTAATCAAACTCAATTAGCCTCCTAAGTATTGGCCTTCTTTCTACTCGCTGTGACCTCAGTACGAACTCATTTTAACTTCCTGAGTTTTGTATCACCCCTTATATTCCACTAATACTGAGATATCGTTAAATCTCTCGATTTATTCAACCCTGAAATGCTCTACCTGGTGCATGTAAAAGATTTTTTTTACTGTACCTGCGTTATACCCTTGAGGGTTTTTACGACTCTACCCCATTACTCTGATCTCACTTGTTTCCTTACTTTATTAATTTCCTTGCTACTGTGAAACTCTCCGAGAATGTACCGCATTTGTACGAGGATAAAGAGAAGATGTGGAGAATTAGCCTCATCGGGTATTCGAAAAAATGGCGAAAAACCAAATTATTTCGTAAGCTTTGTTTCAGCGATAAATGACTCAGTTTTTTTTTTAGAAAATAATGAAAATTCGATATATTTTCTGTAATTTTTGGCAATGCGTCATCGATCAATTCTGAAGTAATGTTATTTAACCTCGAAATTGTTCTTTCAGATCGAACTGATTTAGTGTAATGTAATGGATAATCGAAGTTGAAAATTGAAGCCCACATTTTTTGAGTTGCGAACAACCTTTCGTAAGCTTCAAGAGACACGGTAGCAGCTCGACGCCAAGTATTAAGAAAAAAGCTAGTGTGAGTTCTGCCGCACTTTATGTAAGTGAATATGACGGTTTTCGGACTTTTCTTGTTCATGTGTTTATGTGTTTAGCCGAATTGTAATATTACTCCTTGCGTTTGCCGGTTGCCTCAAGGTCTTCGGTACGTTTTTAAAGTTTTGTCGCGCATATCACCCGACCGTCTTTTGAAAAATATTTTATTCTCACGCAAGTTTTCATTTGTATTTAAAACACTTGTTTTTCGCATTACGCACCACGTCGGAATCAAAGGGTTAAAAGGAACGTAACCTTCGAGGAAAGTTATATAGCTGACGTTACGATCAATACTGCTTTTTTATAATAGTAGGTTTTGAGTCAGGAATTACTCAGTTAAATTGCAAAGGTTAAGTTGAAAATCGTGATCGGGCCGGTTAAGGACAGTAAGGCTCAAGTGATGGGCACTTCAGCTAAACATATAAAGTTTAAAACTTTATATTTCAATATCATATTTATATTTAATATGTAAAATTGTATATTTCAAATATTATAGATAGACATTTATATTTGTTTGTTATAAAATTAACTAAAATATTTCATGAATTAGGAAAACGTGGCATTATAGGAACAATACTTTAAAGTTATAATTCTTTTTGTCTAATAGGATCGATACAATGGAGATATTTTTCAAAAGATTTGAGAGACGATTACGAGCCTTAAGACTCGTAATCGACTCATTTTCCCGCTAGCGTTTTCTGGACTGAGGCCATAGGCAGAATAATGCCAGGAAATACTCATTGGCGAGACTATTGATGCAAAATAGGGTTGAAGCTTAATAAGTTACTACGACTGTTGAAGGTCTCTGGGAAATAATTGTTGGGAAGTCAGAACTTTCAAACCGTACACTACTGTGAAACCCCAGTAAAGCATCGACGAATGTTTTCCATGTGGATGTAACGGCGTTTTCAAGCGTAACATTATCGTACGATGGTGAATGAGAGGAAGGGAACGATTTTAAATAAATTTCGGTTTATAATGGATCCTCGATTGGATAACAAAAGTTTTCGTATTCCCGGGAGTACTCGAGTAAAGTTTTCCTGACAATAATGAAACGATTTCTGTTCCCCTCGATCTTTTTAAACAAGTTAATGAACCTTATCCGACCCTTCAGCCGCATTGCTCGTTCCAAAGTACAAGTATAATCGTGTAATGCTGCTAAAGTAGGCAATTCAAATAATCTACAGGACCTGGCAAAAGAAAAATTAAGAGTTGTTACACCGAATTTTAGTTCGGGTTTAATAATATTTTTAATGCAATCAATAGAAATTCTATCGTTTATGATGGACACTACAGTTTACAAACTAATCGAATTCATGCTTGTTGATTCACCGAATACGTTATTCCACGAATGGAAATTTCGAATACGGAAATCGAAAACTCGTTTCCATACGAACCAGAATAGAAGTTACAAAATATGATCGAAGCAAATTGGCACGAGTTTTGTCAATCTCGTTCTTCCACGCTGATACGAGTATACTATGTACGATTTATCAGTTTATGTTAGTACGTTGCCACGATACGCGAGTTGAGTACCGACGGAAAAGGGGTTTCTGCGTCCCAAAAGCTCCGTCACTGTACTGGTGGAATTAGTCGAATGGTATAGAAGAGCTAGCAACGGGTGTATGTATACCTACCAAGAAATATACGTCTGGATGTTTATTATATACGGTTGAATACGTTAGAGGGTTGGTATAGGAAGCAAAGTACGTCGAAGCCGTAACAACTTCTAAACACTATCGTCAAACTCCGGTCGAGTTGCAGCTGTACATATATGAGGCATTCTACGTGAAATTTTCAATCCGATCAGTCAACTTTTTATAATCGTAATACTTTTTTAGATTCCACCAAACAATAAAAAGCATAATTATCCTAATTTTCAGAGGCCCTGAATTTTTCAGAATTATCCTGAATTTTCAAATTGGCTCTTTACCTTTTTGTATTCAAACTCCGACAATTCGGAAACTAAGAGCATGCAATAAAAAAAATTATTGCAATAGCATTTCTCCCAGCAAACATACTCGAATCATTTCTGTAACTTTTATGCAAACTTTACATGAACTCGTTACTTTTACATCAAAGTTACGAAAATTATCCAAGTTGGGTTTGCTGAGTTCTTTATTCACTTACTATTTGGAAGAAAAGTCGTAAAAAAAAAATGTTTATATTTTTGTGCATGTATTCATTTGTAAAAATGAATATTTTTTCAAAAGAAAAAAATAATTTACAATTTGTTGTTATTTACTCGTTACATATCAATTATAAGGGCGAACTCAGAGTCGTACGGTTTTCTTTACAGGAGATTTTGAAAATGACAAAACGGAAAAAGTTCAAAAACTTTGTTAGAAAAAAATGTCTACAAAATGTAAGACGACAGTCGAGTAAAAATACTTTCAGTTATTTTCATTGTACTCGTGGTTTTCGTGTTTCCATCGTCCAGATGCAGATGCATTCAGTAAGAATTTTAACATTGGAATGAGCTGAGAATGTCAATACAATGGTTGAATTAGATAATGTAATATAAATCGGTTCATCGTTTCCTGACAAATATAGGCAACGTTTCGTAATTCACATTTCATGTGAAATGCCTCATACAATGCGAATATAGCCGATGGGTTCCTTTCAGAGTGGGTAGAAGACTATTTGACATGAGCTTTTCCGGATATCCTTTTTCAACCTGCCCAACAACACTATAAACTACGAATCCTTCGGGGATGTAGTATTTATATCCGTGCTTCTATTTGGGCAAAACGTGCGCCTGCACTTCTTCCTCTTTCCAATTGTGACCGTTTGACGACAAATTTAGTTCACTAATATTTTTGCCAATCGAATCGACATAAATGACTGACTGGAAATGTAGATACAAGATATAGATGAATGGGAAATCATTTGACTTTCGTTCTGACCGAACAATTTTTGGACAACCAACGTTAAACCTTTTGAGCATTTTTTTTTTACAAAAAAAAAAATAGAAGAAAGTCATCGATACAGTCATAATTGCTAAAGGAAAATTAATTTTTTAAAAGATTTTTAAAAGGAAAAGATTTTTACTGAATGATTAAGTGATTGCGTCTAAATTCTCACGCATAAATATGTAATAAATATATAAATATGAATATTACGACAATGTAGATAAGGATATTTTAATCGATCATAGATGTAGTTCAATCTGTCAGCATGAAATTCCATCAATTCTTACTCATTCTTCGATATTTCACTATCTCCCGTTTTATTTTTTTACTTGCTATTACGAAAGAGTTTAGCCAAGCACACATTCCGTCTACAGTATTATCATCAATGGCGAGTATCGAATGAAATCCATGCAGCGGCTACGTCCATGGCTGCGATTAATTAATTAATGCACTTGCAGTACACTTAACGGGGTTCGTTTATTCAAGTAGGATTTATTTCGTTCGTGTACGCCCAGAAAATCTGAATTCCGAGGGCATATCGTGCTATTCTAATTGAAGGAATTTCGTGCTGTGTATTTGGTGGAAGGTAATTAGAAAAAAAAAAACGAAAAATATTGGTAAGGCAATGAGTGCCATATTACGTGGACTGCTAATTGGAGGTTTGCTTATAATAGGATGCTGTTAAGGGTGTGAAAATGATTAAACACCGGATTATTCGTCGTCGATTAAATGGAGCAACAAGATAACCCATAAACGTATAGAAGTATGAAAATTCGTTAGGTATTGTAGTGTGAAAGATATGCGATGTAAAAGAGCTAAATGTGCGTATATTTGCTCAAAGATAAAGTTACGACACACGTTTGTGTGTCGTAACTTTATCTGTCGAGATGATTTTTTTAATGAATAATTCGGCTGAACAACTGATGGGGTTAAATGAAGCTGGATGACGTTGCCAAATCATTTTTTTCAATTGAGCAAAATAATAAATTCAAATTTGGACAATCTGGCTAAGCGCCGAAGCCACTACTTTTCACTTCTTACTTCACTCATGAATTATATTCATGGTTCGATCATACTTGCATTCCAAAAATAATGCATACATTTTTCGAAAACTTCGAGTATGCGTGAAATGATTTGATAAATGGCAATGAGATATACCAACGAATAAAAAGGCTGTCCCATGTCGAATGATTGGAAAACTGTAATTTTTTTAATTGACCACGTCAGTAATTCTTGGATAACACTAAACACACTACTAAATGAATGTTATTTTGAATCTTAGCTATACGAACAATATCACATCGATATATTGTGTCTATTAGATTAGATAATGGTCAATAAGTGACAAAACTATAACATAAGACGTTGAGACTTTTCAATTTGATTATTCAGTTCTAGTATTCAGTCACGGTAAATATGCATCGATAAGACCGCATTTTTGTGCCAATTGATCGGTTGACTTTCATAAAGTATTCGTACTGAAATTGGAAACCAATTTCGAAGCAAGAAAAGATAATAACCATCCAAGTACAATAATGAGGATGCGTGTCACGAAGTAGTGTTAGGAGTGACGTTGTGAAAATGATGGCGATTCTGAATAAGGAACTTTCTGGTTCGGTCAATGAATGCAAGAGTTGGCTTTTAACGAGGCTCCATTCACGAAGGATGAAGGAGATTTTCTCTATGTCCTCTGTGAAGAGGTCCTGTATATAACACGATTCAGTGATGCGTGAAACTGGACAGGGTCGTATCAGGTAGCATCTTTGACATTTAAATCCCATGCAAATACGTGGTGGATGCACGTACGGATCAGGACAGTTTAATATTAAGGAAGGCGCCACAACTATATGAGGAAAGGGGATTATTTCCCTGGGGTTACGATGGAGGCCGAGCGGGGATGAAATTGGAGTGTGGATCTAGGGGATAAAGAAACTGGAAAACTAGAGATATATAGAGGGAAAGAGAAGAAAAAAAAATTGAATCAGGACGACCGACAGGCGCCGAGACGTCCGACATCGAGACGCCTGATGACGCACGTACGGAAAAGCGAACACCAAGAGCATCCAAAGCCTCGAAAGGAGATAGAGAAGGGTGACGGGGTTGGTTATATTCATGTGACATAGACCAGAGGGTGTGCCGAGGATCTCAGTCATGCTAGAAATAATCTTTTGCGAGGAAAGTGGAAAGTGGGTCGAGGAGAATTGGCCAATTTCTACTGTCATTTTTTTTTTTTTTATATAACATTTATAAATAACGCGTAATACGAAAGTACATGGGTAACTCCTTCATGCTGTCACATGACAAGAATTTATAAGTCACTCACTTTTTGTAGATTCACACGTTTTCCACGGATTTTGTTTTTCTGAAGAAGAGCCTTACTGTCGTATTATTTTTTGTTTTTACTGTAAAATTCTGTCTGAGTAGTGATGAAAAATGACTGGGAATTTGATTTCTATCAATTCATTAATCGCTTTATATTTCATTCCTAAATCATCATGTTGCGTAATTGCTTCATCTTTATTATTTATTTACGGATTAATCGTTTCAACCAATCATTCAACCAATGTCGATTGATTTCATTACTTCAATTTTACCTGAAAATACACTCCCGAGTCTTTGTGAATTTTTCATTAAACAAACAAAGCTGAAATGATGATGTATCAGGAATAATCGGTAGTTTCCGATGTTAGGTTACTATTTTGGAAACTGCATTATTAGTTGGATACCGGATAGCTTAAAAAACTGAAAGTTTTTTATTATTTTTTAGTTTCTTTGAAAGAGTTAACTATGCCCACTAGTCCTACTTTGCCTGCGTCTTTCCTTCCTTTAGTACAAAAAAATGTATGGGAATGCGGTCTAAGAGCTTACAAGTGTGTTATCCACGAGTTCCAGATCGTAGACCGTTGATTCGCGTTTAAAGCGAAGGTTTTCATTGTGTCTCAACGTGTTTGATGTAGTGATGGATCAATTATTTCAACGTTCCGACTCCGGCGCCAAGCCAATTAGGATCGCGTCAATAAATTAGAGCCGACGTTCTCTCGCACGTATCTCGTTCCCAATTCCCTTTTCCTCGCCCTCACATGGCACCCCCGCGGACTGTACAATAGCAGAAACTGAAGAAGCGTATAAGAGGAAGGAAACGAAAATCCTGAAGTAGGTGAAGGGAAGTCCAATGACGGTGAAAGGGAGAGAGAGCGAGAGTTAGGAAATGTTGTTCTATTTTATCGAGCGTGTGAAAGGGTCGCGTTTACTGTTGGAAATTTGGGTAAACTTGTGGTATAAGCTACCCCCTATCATTTCTCACGTACACATTTCAACACACATTTCAGTACAGTAGGTCATACAATTAGTTTTTTTTTTTTTTTTGTTGACTTTATATTTTGTATAAGCTATGCCAATAGCATAGATTATTAATACGTCCATAAAAATTCATAAATGTGTAATGCAGTGAATTCTTTAAGCGAAGCGTACTCTGAAAATATTATTAAAACCGAAGCGAAAAATCGAGTTTTCGATGTCGAAATTAAAAACTTTGAAAACGTAAACTCGAAGTTATTTTTGATTTACAAAATGCACGCTGTGGTGTGAAAATTCCAACAAAATAACGAGTTTTCTGAAAAATTCATTAACACCAGAGCATTTAAATTACTCTAATTTAGACGTGAAAATTCATTGGTTGGCAAATTGTATTTTGACACTCCTCATTACTCTTAGGGACGTTAACAATTATAAACATAGAATAGAATCTATTCAAAAATCATATACGTGAAAGTAATTAGTTGTTAAACAGATTGGAATCCAGGGAAAGATCGTGTGACTTAGAGCCATAGGCTACGTCATGTTTCAAATGGGATCGTGTGAGGTAGACGATCGTACGATGTTGGTGGCTGACGCAACCAGGCATACGTGTGTTGTAGATGAGAAGACGTGTTCTCGAGATTACGTGGTCGACAAAAAGCGTTGTGGCGTTAAACCAACGTGGCTGACCACGTCACCCTCGAGACGGAGTGATTTCTGCACGAGCAGGAAGCTGTTCGTTCGGGTATTGGCTCCAATTTAGATCTCCGGGTGTACGAAACCCGAGAATGAACGGAAGATTTGCAGCAGATAAGGGAGCTTCGTTATATACATACATAAAGCCGGGAGAGCTGAGTGAAATCTGGCTCGATGATAAGAAACCCAATCATTTTCAGTGTAACATGAATGAATTACTGGCAACAATTGAATACATGCGAAATCATTGCGGAATAATACATAATATAAATGAAAGATATATTATTGTTTTCGATAAAATAAAGAATCAACATAGCACGAAGAGAGGGAATAGAACGTGGGGTTTGTTGACGGAGTGAATCAACGGAAACTATATAATAACGGAAAGAAAATTTGTATATTCTTCCGGCAGGATATTATATTATTCATTAAAAATATATGCACATTCTGATTTTCTCTCGGAGAGCATGTAATTTCAATTAGATACTGAAAACAATTTATCGTCAAATGAATTTGATATAAGGTGAAGGAAAGAGTTATCAGAAAAAGCGCTTTTCAATCGCTCTGAAGCAATATGATTAAAATACATAATTATTAATCTTTAATGATAGACAGGAAATTTGGTAGGTCAGCATAAACTTGGTGGAGAATAAACAAGAATATAAACAGGTATATATGGAAGGCCGAGCGAACCGTAGAGCTTTTACTTTCAACATATAATATTGGGAGCTGGCATGGAGGTGTGGCTATATCAATATAGCGTCAAAGACAATGCAAACATATATGTATGCGTAACATCTACAAGTGACAGGTGAGTCTCTTCAATGCCCATGTGCACCGTCATCGTAATTCAAAATTAAACGTCAGTTTCCATATCTACATTTGTTAGAAATGAAGACAGAAAGAACGCGACAAAAATTTCGACTATTAACTGACGTAATATTCGTTTCATATTTTTAGGGATTGGAATAACGAAACGTATTGAATTGTCGATTACAGCAAGCGCGTTTTATCATGACGCCGGGCTATAGTGCAAAGGTAATTGAAAAAAACGATTACTCTTGTACCTAGAAACGCAACGAATCTTGACCATTACTTTTTTTTTATAACATTTAGCGACGAGATTGGAAAAATGAATGAAAAAGCTCAACGTTATTATGGTCTAAAATTTAATGAAAGCGTTCTCGTTTCGTCATTGCCTAACTAATCATTATTTCTTATTTTTTCTTCATGCTGTTTTGTTGAACTATTTCATTTTGCTTCATAGTACTTTGAGTGGGAAGAAGGTGAAACTTTCAAGAGTTTATAAAGCTTGGTAGTGGGTGTTTCATGGAGTCAGAATACATTTGAAAAAAAAAAAAAAAAAAATTTCTAACCAATGCTATAAAACATGGAGAATGGAGTAATTTAAATTATTATTTGTTCTTTTCATAAGGGGAAGACAATCGCGAGAATATATCCTGTAATTTTCTGGAGAGACTAAAGTAGCAAAGAACTGAAAAAAAATTAAAGGGTGTCTGAGGAAAGCGCTATTGTAAACTCGTACAGTGTGTGCTAATATTTTGGAAAGGTAAAGACGCGTGAAGTGTTCCCATAGAAAATGGGATAGCACTGTGCTAGCATATTCCATGGTCAAAAAAGAGAGCAAGAGAGAGAGACATAAAATAGTGTCTTTTTCTCTCTCTCGAAGATTTTGCGCCAACGTAGCAGGAACTCGGTCGTCTAGCGGAGTCGAGCTTGAACCGACACTCCTGCAAGACCGTAAAACTTTACGAGTTTCGTTTTCCCGCTCTGGGTCTAGCCTGGTGGAAACACTCGTGTACATATATCGAATGTAGCTTCGTGCTCTAGAAGCATCGCTTGGGAGTAGGATGAGAAGGTGAGGAGGGTAGCAGCGCGAAATGAATAGGAAAGGTCGGGGTAAGAGAAACGTGGTATGAGAGCGAAGGGCTTATTCCGAATCGCGCATCAAGCCGTAAGAGCTGCCATTCGAGCGTTCATCCATAGAGCACGTTCATCGTTATTTGTTTCATTTAATTCTTTATTAGTTTCGATACACATCGATAAGTCTATAACCTCGTTCACTTCCTCTTAAATTTGCTACAAACTTTTTTATAAACCTTTCTCCAATTCGCTATAAAAAAAAATAAAAAAAAAATGAACTTTTGTGAAAAAGAGAAGGCGAAAGCGGAAGAGCAGAACAAGCAAGCTGAAATGTGGTATCAATGAAAACTTCTTCGAAGACCACATTCCGAAAAACTCGTTGGCGAAACAAATAGTATCTATTCAAACATTATTAAGCCCAGTTTATTTTATGTTAGCTTACTTTTTTATTTAATTTTCAGCTCGTGATGTCACATTTGGATAAAAATTTTCACAAAACGAACAACGCGAAAAATGAATGTCATCTCGAATTTTTTTACTTATCTTATTTCGCAGTTTATTGCAACGCATTGCACCAAAAAACTCCACAAATATTTTATTCCAGTAAACCATGCATTATTTTATGTGAGCGTTGGAACAATCTCAAGTGCACTTGTAAAACGAATAAAAAGTTTGTCAGCAAAGCTCATAATCTCGTGGAGCAAAGTAATCCAGTATGTCATTTACTCGTGTTTATTAACGTATACATTTTTCTCGTTTGCAAGATGAATTATTGTCTGCACGTCTAGAAGTCTGAGTGATGGTCATACTTAACGTCTCACAATCAGATTTTCGTATGACTACGATTTTTTTTTTTTTTTATTATTTGCAAGCAGCGATAATGTGCTCGAGTTATAACAAAATTGTGATAGAGACTTTACGAGGGATTATCTGTGGAACAATCGGAGAACAGCTTCGGCAGAGATCGTAAGAATGTGAACGTAATGTGTTCTCTACTTTTCCGTACCAAATGATAGATGAAACTTTCGCATACCATGTGCTTCGTTGAAATTCCGCCCGATGATGAGAAGTCGATTGAAATGGCAATCACAATTTTTATTTTCTTCGATCTCATTCGAGATTCATGGAGAAAATTATAATTAATGTTTTTTCTTAGAATATGAGTGACCCCCAAACAATTGAAAATGATTCATTAACACATTGTCCATTAAAATAAGCAATCATAATACGTAAAAACAATAATAATCATCAAAAAATGAAATGCAATTTTCGGTAGCAAAATGAACAGATTTTTTTTTACATATAATCAATCGTCGTTGAGAAAATCTTTCCAAAATATCTGAAGCGGGTTATCATCAGAGCATAAACGTAAATTTCGTAAAAAAATTCTCTCAATAACCGACTAGCCATAACCGCAACTTCACAATAAACAATAAATATATGCACGTTTGAAGTATTCGAGAATTTAAGAGAACAGGTGATGCCTATTTTTACGATGATCGTAATTCGTGACGAGGTGAATGATTTCGAATATCCAAATGATTCAGTTCGATTTTTCTGGTGAAAAAATTAAAAGCTTCCGGCAGCAGAAACGAAGAAAGAAGAATCGATTGGTGAATTTTTCGTCAATCTCACTAATCGAATATTGCTCTGAATTCGACGTTGTCACGAATTAGGATGGAAGATAAAAATATCGATAATTTTAGAAATAAAAAAGAATTTGATGACCAGTATTGTCAGATCGGACTCAGGGACTCACTCGAGCTTTTGTTAAGGTAATCGATATCCGAGTGACGTTTCTGGATAAAATAGAATAAAATGTAAAAATAGCATTCCGATTTCCATACACGTATGGCAGGAAAACGTGGTTACAAGTATATAAACTTATTTGACGGGAACGAGCTTGGCGAGAATACGCCGGTATGGGAGGAACGCTGGGACGTTGTGACCGCGTTCACACAAACACGTTTGCTGAAAGAATTTCGTTCGCAGAGCTTTCCTCTCGATTTTTCACGTCCTCTCAAGTGGGATAGATGGAAAAGCAAATGGGTAAGAATGAGGTGAGTCTGTCTCTTTTTTCTCTCATTTTCCGAAAAATCTCGCGTAGTAGTATGTGTGACGTACTTGGGCAGTTACCGATCGAATTTCGAAGCAAAAGCGAGAAGATGAAAATAGAGGAAGAGTAAAAAATGCAAGAAATTTTCGATCACACATCAAATTCTTCGGTGCTATTGAAACTTTAATAATTTTTCGTTTTCACAGTTTTGATGGAGTTCCATTCGACTTCAACACATTTTTTTTTTTTCTCAATCGAAGAACGTAGAATATGACAAAAAACGGGAAAAACTATTTAAAAATAATGACCGAGAAATATCTAAACTATCGTAGAACATTGGGGATCCATCTGTTCGATTTTCCTCACATTATTTTTCCTATTTCATGTCGGCAAGCTGTTTGCTTTCATTGTCAGAACTCCATAATTTCGTTTTTGAGCATATAGGACACATAAACAGTCAAAGTTTATGAATATGTAGTATGTATATGGGGTTTATGTATTATATAGAAGAGAGAACATATATGAGGCTGATTCTTCGCTTCGCTCTCACATTTTACCCAACAAGCGTAATCTGCTTACAGATTTGAGCGAATCCTCTTACCCTATATGCATATTTTGCCTCGACGCTAGTAACGCTTCTTTTATGCTATCCAACTTTTCTTCGCCGCGCATTCGATGCATGGCCATCCCTACTAATATTCGAAGGAATGTGCCATCGAGGCACCGACGGGCCCAAAGTCCTGAGCTTGAACATGGGCCAATGTATTTTCCAATATATGGCTTATGTGCTCAGGCTGAGCGACTGAATGGGACAGTCCACCCAGTCTGGGTCTGTAGTATTATCATTCAAATGGTAGCGAAGCTTTGGCCATGATCAATGTGGGTGCCCACGTCTCGGTAACGAATGTTGCTGCACGCGCGTATACAACGGATTTCCTAAGCCTGGGACAGTGCAGGCTTTTTTCAGTGGTAGATGGGATTTTTGCGCTCAACGTTTAACCCGTTACGTTCTTAAAAGCACAAAAAAAAACAGCATAGATGCTGTAAAAAAAGTTGAGACAAATACATTTACTCCCTCCAAATAATATTCCCAGTTGGGGAAAAACTAAGTCTAGCTTTTACAAAAACTTGTTAAATAAATAAAAAATTTTGACATCATAAATAGACAGACGCATTAAAACCCATCAATAAGCCTCCCTATAAAAGTAGTTTCAGCTGATCAAAAATTATGTCGAGACTTCGAAAAACATCATCTAATAAATAAAATCTCCAAGAGCATTAGCTATCAACTGTCATTAAAAAATTAAAAACAAAAAAAAACTATAGCGAAAAAAAATTTCGGCCGGTGTACTTGACGAGTTTGTGATTATATGAGATGTGGGTACATCATTTGAAGTAAGATAGAAATTTCGTCAAGTACTCCGGCCAAATTTTTTTTCTTGCTGTAGTTCTTTTTGTTTGTAGACAGTTTTTTTAACGATAGATAAAACAGATGGGAAGAAGATCCGTCTTGTAAATGTGCCTTACAAATATTCTCTAGTGAATCTACTTACCTCGAGTTGCTGCTGCAACAACTCGTCATGAATTATTCACCAATTACAAACATTTTCTCTCATCCAAAGTATACATCCCTCAGCAAAAATCCATTATTCGAGAAATTCAAAATATCCTGAGTTCAGTAGCATAATTTTAGGATATCTAAAAATTGAATTTCGTTCAACGAAACATGGTCATAGTGATTCGTTAAATTAGATATTAATTATTGAAACATTTTCTTCCGTATTGTAAATTTCAAACAATCAAACAATGCTAAGTTTGATCTTTCTAAGTTTGATTTATATTCAGGTAATTCACATCCCAAAAAAGATGAACCATGAAGAAAAGAGAGAAAAACGGTTTAGAGAGTAGATACGAGACGAAGGCTTGAATCCAATTCGACGAATATTATTCGCCAGACACTATTTACACTGCTCACTAAACATGAAATATTTATTTTGTAAGTACGTGACTATTCTTTTTTTAGAATTTTTTTATAATCGATATACTCCTAACCATCATTGAAAAGCTAACAGTTTACTGTCATCGGTTCGAGTAATAAAGATTATGATAAAACGATGTCGCAGAGTCTGAGAAGTTTCGATTACGTTTTCTACGCGTCGTCAAACCGATAGTTATATGTCAAAGAAATCGATGAAACAAGAATAGATATTAACATCACCTGATGACTTCCACAAAAATACATTATGAGATTTTCAAGTCACCGCTAACTCCGTTCAACTCGACATATTCATTGATAACGTTGGTGCGACTACGTCGGGCTCACGCGTGTCTTCATGCGTCATCGGTTTCGAGTAAAACTTGCACCTTTTTTTTTCCTTTTCGATTTCCGTTTTTTTTTTTCAGCGTGTATCTATATTGCTTAGCGATGTACGCGTCAGGAGGGAAGCTACGATATCTACCATATGGATTGCACATTTTTACTGAGGCGTCTGCAGGGGCCACGTCGTCGTAGTAACAGCTTTTATATACATATATATACGCGTACGTTCATATTCGCAGATTTATTTGAGACTTCGCAAAATAAAATGTAATTGTGCAGCAGTACTGACAATGAGAACATTCCTTGACTGTGAGTCATGATATTAAAATTTTGTATTAGCAAACAAAACGTTTATCCACGTAATTATGATGGGAAAGCAATTATTTTTTAACGGTCAGGTCGCGATAGATACGATCTTGGGAAATTGTGTTCCAAGAAAATGTAATCGATGTGATGCCTCGATTGTCTGAAAATGAACGAGTTCATTTTGAAGTATTGAAAAAGTTTAAGTTTATAATGATTTTTAAGTATTAATCTAAAGCATTATTTTCATTTCATTGCGCATTTAATTGATATCGAGGTGCTTAAAGTGCAAAAGTTAAAGTAAAATAATAAAAAGTTTGATTTGAAATTCGTTGAACTTTTACCATTTTTTTTTTTTTCGTAGATAACGAAAATAATTCTTCGCGTGAATCACTATTCCCAATCGTAATTAGTACATGTTGTACATTGTGTCATGAGACTTGTTATAAAAGACCGGTGAGAATAAGAAAAAAAAAAAGAATGAGGAAGAGAGAAGAAGGCATGAAAAAGAGAGAGGTGGACAGACGGACTGAGAGAAAAAATCTGAAAGGTGGGAGGAAAGTGAGCGCGTTCAGCGTTGGCGGGCTGAGCTCACGCGACTCCAAAAGCGAATCGAGAACCGCCAGAAAGCCAAACTGTACAAGACAGATATTAATAATGGAGAGAGGGGGTAATATCGCCTGATCATTGACAGAGAAAGAAGATAAATTAAATATTATCGTGAGAATAAAATAGAATTTGCTATGCGTTAAACCGTTCGTTTGGAATATTAAATTAATTGAATGTGAAGAAATTTGAAGCTCTGCAAGTTTTACTGCTTTATTAGTTATTCAATAAATAGATATGAGAGAATAAGGGAATCAAGTGGTCTCTCGTTATTTGCAACGTTCGATCACTTACACTCTTTATTAAAAATCATCAAGTTTTATTCATTCAATTCATACAGTCGAAAGAACTTGATTTTGATTTTGAAATTATGACTTTTGGTATTTTCGAAATTTGACACATTTTCAAACGTTTACAAGTGAATTCAGAAGTATTGGACAATATTTGTGTGGTGTTTTAGTATAGTTAAAGAAAAATCATTGCGTTAATATTATGGAATATCTTGGTCGTCATACTTGGATCAATATGACCTAAAATATTTTCGCATATGGTTTCTCTACTAATAGTATCTAGGAAATTGCATCGAAAAAATACTAAACCTCAGAAATCTAAAACTCTAATTATTAGAATCGTCGTATCACGGGATTTTTTTTGCCGGAAAAAATTCAGTTCAATTTCTATGTGTAAGTTACCAATCATTTTTTTCAATCACCAGTGATATTCGTGAATTTTTTATGAGGATTCGAGAAAAAATGAACTTGTTTCCTGTAGTACGTGTTAAAAAATTGGCATGCGATCCATTATTCAGCTCCGAAATTGCTGCTTCGGCCAATTCGACCCGAGTTGGTTGTATGAGATTGAAGACAGAAAATGCGAATGATAAAAGCAAATACAACCGAATTAGGAAATAAACAATAGAAGAGGAAACGTGAATAATGAGTGAGAGAGAGAAAGAGAGGGGGGGGGGGGGGAGTGCATAATAAATGGATTTTTTGCTCATAGAATAAAACAAATAATGTTCTTCTAATTGACATTCATGTATTTCTAAACAAAAACATTTATCCACTCCTCCACGTCAGTTTGGATGATGAAAGAAATCAGGAAATAGGTGTATCGTATTGTTTAATTGATTACGTCGACGACAGTTCGAAGGTATGTTTATATTTGTTACACTGTAAGGTTAACAACGTGTGCATTAATTTTTTTTAATCAATCACCTGCTTGTACAATAAAAACAATTCTTTTTTTCCTATATCAACATCCTTGGATCATCGAAGAAAATAATTGCGAATGGACAAGTACATATTGACGTCAAATCCATTGGAATAAATAAAAAGGGTCGTTTTCCTTATCCATTCAGTGAACAATAACGAGATTTTACAAGGAAACTATAGGAGCCATCCAGAAATGAAGAAAAAAATAATTAAACTCAATTAATTCCCAACGTGTCCTAATGGATTCTAAGAACGCTAATGACCCTGGACCTCAGGACAACAACCTCAAAGTTAGTTTTTTTTTTATCTAGTTTTCCATATTTTTATTGTACTTTTGAAATTTTTTATACCGTGTCGTCGATCGAGAATGCCACGTCTGTTCCACGCAGTGTGGAAACTCTCGATTCAGCCGCTACTTTGTCACGATCGAATCGCGAACGAGGTGAAAAAGTAGAAGGGGTAGAAACTCGAGGTGGCTTAAGGATGAAGAAGAAAAAAAAAAGAATTACGCGAGAGTGTGAGCAAGATAGTACATATGCTGATCTGTATAAGTGTGTGCGTGTGCGTATGATTGTGCAGGAGGTTGGAGGAGAGAGGAATGAGAAGTGTCGGGATCGCGAGACGCGAAAGAGAGAATAAGAGGGGAAAGGTGGCGTGAGCTCTTGGGGCATGCGCACAATCGTCCACCTTCAAAGCTGAGTGCCGCCAAAAAGCCAGTGTTCGAGCTCAGTAGCGAGCAAGCCGGTCACCGAGTAAGTAACGCGAATTATACGAATCCTCTCGGAATTTGATCAGCCGGCTTACATAAATACGAGAAAACCGAATAAACAACGGATTTTTCAAATTTTCCCTATTTATCGATCAGTTGCCATCAAGATTTGATAAAAAAAAAAGGTGCGGAGACGCGATAAATTAACCTGTCGCAATACAGGAAACGCGAGTTAATAACTGAAAAATATTTTTAAAAATCCCATATTCAATTGACGTGATAAACGATTCAATTATTCGATATTCAATTACTATATATAAGTTTATCGAAGCTTACGCTTTTTGAGTTCAGTGAATTGACGAATCGGTGCTTTTACTCATCAGTCGTATAAAGTATCAACGCTGCATCGGAAATTTGTGCGTGTATTCTTTAATTATTTCGTTGCTGTAAGAAAAGAAGATAGAAAAAAAATGAAGAACGTCGTTGAAAAACAATTGTCCTGGTTTGCATTGATCATGACGGCTTTTTATTCCTGTAAGTATTGAAATATTCTACGACATAATTATTAACTTTATCTCATTTGAATTTATCTCGACCAAGTTGAGAGCGAAAGAGCTCGAAGTTTTGTACATGCACTTTCAGGACTAAGTTTCGTGTTTCGATTGATTATACACGATCAAAGAAATAATGTTACGAATGAATAAAACTGGACTAATAGATGAGAGAATCATTTCACAGACTTAAGAGATTGGCAAATTGATCAAGTTTGTTCTCGAGAAATCCTCATCGCGTTTAAACTACATATTAATGAACCGAGTAACCTCATCGAGCAACTTTGTTTGTCAAGAGATTCTTCAATACTTTTATCACGAATTCTGCCTCAATGAGGCGACATTGCGGATGCTGGGATATAGCTGATGTTTGTTTTATGCGCCATTCAAGAGACGTTCGACGTATTTGCATAAAAACAATTTGTTTACGTCTCGGTGTTCCGTAATAATATGTAAATTTAAGAAAAAATGCAAGAGCGACAACAATACGTCAATGAATACGTATTAAGATCAGACCATCCATAGATGTTTGTCGCTTCATATGTTGTTTAATTTACATTTTCCAGTGATTGTGAGACTCAATCTATCCCATTCAATATCTCTTGACTATAAATTGTTTACGTTCTCTTCATTCGGTTGCTATTATAGCTCGTTCTCGTATATCGCTTGTCCGTCATGACTAAACTCGACTCACTGACCTAAACGCGTGTTCGATGCTACAAGCGCCAGTCGAATCACACACACCCATATACATGAACAGTATAAACATTGAAGATCATCGTCAATACCTAGCAATTCCTTGGAATAGACAAATATAGCCGTGGTGGTGCATTTTTTCAATTGCACTTCGCAGACGATTGTTATTTTCCTTGTTTTGTATCTAGCCAACGGTGTCTGGTCTGCATAACTTTCGTTGCGTCACATGCAAATTATCAAACTATCGAACCGATGATGTTTATTGATCGTTACATTTCATTTGATTGAGGTTTGACATTACACTGAGATATTAAGACGAGTTTCGAAATCTGACTGCGTTGTAATCTACTCCTTTTTCATTAGGAAAAATGAACGTTATTTTAAGGCATCTCTCAGTTTTAAATTGCAAAAAAGATGATGCCTATAATGAAAAATTGATAAGATCATAAAGGGAAATTGATAAGCGAGCGTACGAAAAGATGTGACGAAGAAAAAAAGAGCTAATATTTTCGAGAGTCCCCAATACCCATCAATGGCTAAAAATAGTGCAGAAGAAAAAAAAAAACTGTTCACTCAAGCAATGAGACGTATATTAAGTATTCGTGAAGGACGTAATAATTGACGGAGAAGCTCATTTATCCCAGTAAATCGTATTTATTCCAAGGAATTCTCGAATGATCCGAGGGGCTCGTTCGATCGTCACAGCTCGTAGTTTTCGCAACGAAGATCACGAGAATTGGAGATGGAGATAGATAGATGTAGAGTAAAAGATACGAAAGAAGGATGAGAGAGTTGAAGAATTAGTTCTCCGTCTCGAAATAACTTAAGAGCAAGTGCGGTTGGAGGCTCAACGTTGTTGGTATGTTGGTGCGTGTGAGTATCAAGAATGGTTGTTGCAGACGTACTTGTGCGATCTACCAGCCAGTCATACCACGTGGGCACGTATTTTCCGTTACATCGTACGAGATGACGTATACGTTGGCTATTGGACGAAGAGATGGGCGTGAGCCACGCGCTTTTCTCTCCGTCTCTCTCTCTCTCTCTCTCTCTCTCTCTCTCTCTCTTTCTCACTCTTTTTATCGTTCTCCCATTCTAGTTATCTGTTTTTTTTTCCTTTTCCTCATCCATGCATAACGCGCTCTCGCACACATAAGCCTGGCGCCCGCACACCTGGGCCGCGCTGGCACGACTGCTCCGATGGGGGACCAGACGACTCTCGCGATCTGCGTCATATACCTTCGTCATGTCCTCTCTCTCTCTCTCTCTCTCTCGCTGATTTCCATGATCCGCATGCGCTTTGTTGCTCCTTCCCACGTATATGAACATTTGTAAATGTAGATGAGTGTTACTACTAATTTTGTGTTTATGAAGTATGCAAACTGACGGTGAAACATGCCAGGCTGAATGCAGCAGCCGTGCGGAAATCATCTTCACTTTCAGACTAATTCTTTCTTTCTCTCTTTCCCTGCTTTCTCGCTTCCTGTGCACTGCAAGATGTAGAGTCCAGCGAAATTTCCACCTCATCGAGATAACAGCGTAAACTGCAACCGACCAGCGCTCTTTTCAACTTGTATAATTTAAACTTTTCGGTCCGGTTTGAATTTTATTCTAGACGTTATTCTCAGATAGTTGTTGATACAAAGTTTATAAATATTTTCATTATTTATAAATTATTTGGAAATTTGCCTACTCGAGGCTTTCGTCTTTTAGGATAAACCACCCAATTGGCAGCCTCTGACTAGTAGTCGGCCTCTGCCCAGTCTCTGTATGAGTGGAAAGAGTGCGAAAAATATATTTCAAACTCTTTCCACTCATACAAGATCGACCATTGGTTGAGGGCCGCCAATTGGCTGCTTCAGCCTACTCTGTGGATAGCAAATTCGATCGGTATACGTGAAAACCTAAACGTACACAATATTTTCATGCATCTTTGAAGCCGATTCGAATGTACATTTTTTTTGTACCATTTAGTTTTGAAGAACGTTTGGCCTCTTCGTAATTATAATATATTGGAAAATATAGAGAGTAGGATTATTTTGAGGCTGAAATAACGAGTATATAACGAGTAGGAAAATGTTTCGTCGAGCGGAAACGAGCCAGAAATATTATTAATATTCAAAGGCGATTATTTTGGGAATAAACAAAACGTCAGGTTCACGCTTTGCGATGAATAAATATATTGGTGAAAAATAATATTCAACCAATTAAATTTGTTCCTGCGCTTGAGAATCCAGTAATTTTCGAAGTTAGGTAAATTATTTCATTCATATTTGACTTTATTTGAGTTTCATTTTAATTTTTCATCTTTATAGTTCACCAATCATTTTAAAATTTCACTATGAATTCGTTTCAATTCATTCATTATTTATATGATTTGTTTCACCGAGTACTATAACCCTTCGCTTTTCAACATGTATATTTATTTCTATCCGCCAACTCCCTTTTGATGGAACTCGTTGATGTCCGACCCCGGCCCCCGACTGCATTCCACGTTCCCCATGAAGCTTGAATCCATGGAATTTCTTTCACACACGCATATGTGAAGATACAGCGATGCAGACACGCATAGGTGCAAGCGGAAGTTCGATCGCAATCGCACATATCTCTTAGGATGAAAAGGAATTTCTTCTCTTTTATTTCGATCAAAAACGTTTACGTCCTACGAGGATTATTCTACTTTTTTCAAGAGTCGCTCTCAAGTTTTGAATTTGATAGTGAATCAAAAATTTGTGTGGAACGAAGATGTGGAGCGTAACTAATATTAGAAATGAAAAGCTGATAGACGCGTGTCGAGCAGCTCTTCTTACTTGTTTCTTTTTGTTTTATTCCCCTGTCCCCTGGTGCAGAAGAGTTTCATCTCTCACGCTTCAAATATTTCTGACAGCCTTATAAATGCACATTTCAATTTGAATTTGATTCTCTCCGAATCTCTTACTCTTTTTCTTTCTTGATCTCGTCATCTGACTCGGGTTTGTATATAGATTTGACACCACTTCGAAATTTGCCTCGTACGGATGACTTGAATTAGGATTTTATTTTTATTCGCAAAAATGTCCATGCATGAGTGGATTCTCCGGTGCTTCGTTATCAAGTTTTTAATGACATGTCTGTTTAATCACTCGTTACCACATTTTCACGCGTTCCGAAATGTGTATGTAACTGTAGACATTTTTTTTTCGTCAAACAAACGGATGAGAGTACCCAATGTTTTTCTCTACTGCTTATTATAAAATAACAAAAATAGTACCGGAGCTTTGTGTTCGAAACGTGTGTACATGAAATAATATACGTGGCTCGTTTTAACCCGTTGAGCTCAGTCAGAGCTTTAGCCATGAAGTTTTTTGTTGTTGTTGTTGTTTAGTAGCATTCCTAATGGTTGGAACGTGCGGGAGAATGTTTGTCCATGCGTGAGCTTCGCAGGGGTCGTTACGAAGCTTAGAATAAGTTATTATTATATGTTTGCGTCCTACTAGTCTTCCAGCATCGACAGACTTGGACACTAGATAGCCAGAGTGGCTATTTTTTGTTGCGTGAATGCTTATAGCAACGAGCGCACATCGATGTGTGAGCTTTTACGAATACAAGCTTTATACACGTTTGATAAAACCTTTCCTTTCGACCCACGTATCTGTGACTCCCTCTTCAGTCAGTCCAACTTCGCCGATAATTATACAGCTCGTCGAGCTTCGTCGAACTTCTGGAAATTGACGTGCAATTAGACCGGATGTTACATGTATCGACCTTTCCCATACACTCCATACACAAGGAATAAATAATTGCGCGTGTTCCCTTATAAATCCTGGGTGTATGTACATGCATGTTTTTACGTATATACATGCGGTTAGAAAAAATATAAAATAAGTTTCTACTCGGTCACTGTCTTTTCATATGAGCTTTACGAATTGCAGATTTACGGTTAAAAGCCCCGGTAACGTTGCAATTAGACTCGTCATTTATCGACATACGTATATATACATGTTCCACTTGTTCTGAATATTTGCATTTTAAGTATCGACGACTTTACGTTGCTAGGATGCTTCCTGGTTTCTTGTTACGGCCTTCGAGTATGTTTGAATTAAACACTGCATGTCGATTCCTTTTTTTCTTGTTTCTATCAAAATCGCGTTACTTATTATCGCGACAATTATTTCTTATCGAAGTATCATTGATCTTCGGTCATAAAGGTCTCAAATAAAAATTTTCGCATTTCTCGACATCAATCAATTGAACTCCGTTTCGTGCTTCATACCTTGATTTGATTTTATACATTTCGGTTCCGTCGAACTCTCAAACTTATCTAACTTGAGCGATTTCGTGTATATGAAAACATACGTAAATATATATTGACCGTCCCCGAGTATATGATGTGTATGTACCCACATATATTTATCGGAGTTCCGGTTATCTTTGGCCGGCGCACTGACGTCTGCAACGTCTGACCTCAACCTTGCCGATAACCCGTTTCGTCTGGCGCATAGTCTGGATAGATTGAGAGATACACGTGTATCTCTTTATAACTTTTCGATATACACATCTCGGGTAGATATATTGATATGAACATATTAATACATTTACATATATATACTTCTTTATCGCTTTGACTCTCGGTGTACTATCTGCTGACATTGAAATGCCATGAGATTGTGCTCCCTCTCGTCAAGATCAAGTCAATGTCTTCCTGCAATCCAAGCGAGTCCGATAGAGGCGCGAATCTGTGAAAAAAAGCTTCTCGACCGGTCTTGAGTCACGGACTCGTAGACCCTTCATCCTAACGTCTACGTGCATCGCTTCACTGTTTATAAAAGGCTTGAATAACTATAAACAGATCGCACATCTTAGTGCCCTTAAGAAGAATAATGCGATCGTTCGTATAGAAGCAACTTTCCTTTATCGGATTGAATGACAGTGAAAGAGGTTTGAAAGACGAGGATTGAATTTGAAAACTACTGATTTGTTCAATGATGACTCAGTTCTTTGTAAAAACTATGGAGAGCCATTTGACGAACCCATTTGGAAGTTTTATTGAATTTCTTCACCTATTAATGTGCTTTTTTATTTCACTGATAAGTCCGAAATTAGGGTAACTCACGAAATACCTCTCGATAAACATTCGTTTCACGGAATAATAATGTTGTTTTCTTTGTTTCGATCTATCGTTAGTATCAACAAAACCAATCTCGGAGGGTTTAAATGGCGTGTTTTTTCAACGACTTCGTCAGAAGATATTCTTCTGACGTCGTATTCGTCGTATTATATTATTTCTTGTAATCGGCGCGCCACTCGGTGCGATGATCCAAAGACACGCGACACTGATCTATATTTGGGATCTTATACATGCGTGCTTTTTTAACACAAAAACACATGATTGGACTCGGGTTATTCGTAGATTCGTTAATATTGTTTCATGAGATAATTAGCACTGGGTCGAACAAAGTGTGAAACGGATTTTTTTTTCATCAGTATCGCGTCATTCGTGACATCAGTTAGTCGCGATTTTTCAGAAACATTTATCACATACAGAATTAAAAAAAAATTATATGTTTTCATCAATAAAAGTCGGGGTACGATTGTTTAATTAGATAATCACATAAAAAAGTGGATCCTTACGATCTTCGAGCTAATTTCGCCACGAATCCGCGATAATCACTTATTTACACTCAAATGCATTAAAAAATGGGACATCATTGTGAGGCTATAGGGTCAATAAATTTTTCGCAGCAGTTTGCTTCGGTATATTGATTGGAACTCTTCGACAAAAATAGCTTATCTTACCGAAGCCAGAAGTGCGCTCAGAACGTGAAGATTCAAATACTTTTTCCACACTCTAATCCGACATCTTTTCGCAACAAGCAGATTTCCAAACAAACATTAACCATCAAATTATTCAACATTTTGGGAAATACATTAGGAATAAAAACTTTCACGATTAATGCCCTTTTTGTACAGAGTAACCACTGAAAATATCTATTAAAAAATAAAAACAAAAGTTTTCATAACCTAACATTTCACTTCAAATTAGTCACGATGGGAAACAGCGTTGATATGGAAAATGGATACGTTATGTATATCGCACAGGGGGTGGGTCGGAAATTCTCGAGATCATGAAGCATTGTAATAGAAGTCCATGTATATGGCGCCATCGTTATCATAATAGAGGAGCGGGAACTTGTCTTTGGATATGTGGATCAACGTGGTAGACACTCATAATAACGATGTAAACGCCGGAATTTAATCGACATTTGTTCA
Source organism: Campoplex capitator (assembly GCA_037576405.1). Classification (NCBI taxonomy): domain Eukaryota; kingdom Metazoa; phylum Arthropoda; class Insecta; order Hymenoptera; family Ichneumonidae; genus Campoplex; species Campoplex capitator. The sequence goes on along the minus strand of JARBWI010000009.1, from coordinate 10,831,638 downwards.
ACGACACAAGGCGTGAGTGAGAATGACGTTAAATGAATGAGAATAGATCTTATAATTTCATCGATATACCTATATTTGCAGATATATATTTCGAAGAATATATCCGATGTAATTTCCAGTCTATAACCTGATGAGGATATATGGCATAAATTTCGAATGTCAAATTTTAACGGATCATTGGAGAAATAAAACGCATACAGGTCTCAAAACGCTTGATATAGTAGTTCCAATTCCCGATAAAAGTATCAAGTTTTCCCTATATTAAGGTTTTATGAATAAAAGTGAGCATTGAACCGAAGGAATGATAATTTGGACATGGAAAAATATTCAATCAACCTTTTTTCATAATTTCTATGGTGAAATTATCCAAAGTGAAAAAAAAAAACTAAAATGCTTGAGAATATGAATCAAAGGAATGAAAAAAAATCTCAGCTGACTTTAGCTAGTCAATTTGACGATAAAGAGATTGATAAAATAACAAAAAAAAAGTGCTTGAATTAATGGCGCTAATCGTAAAAACACGAGCCCATCGAGCAACGAGAAATTATTCGAGTTAGCGGAGCTCGTTATTGAAATTCGACGGCAACGTGTGTCTGATACGGATTTATCGGCAAAACTACCTCGACAGAGGCCCTCTGACGTTATTCTGCTCGGAAGTTTGTTTTTTTGTTCCTCTCGTATCCTTTGTACGTACGTGCACAATTTAAATTGCTCGATTGCCCGAATACGTCATGATAACAAAATCCCCTAACGTTTCCTTCATATATTTTGACCCGAAGATTCGTGCGAGCTTGAGTTATCGAGTACCTGTCTTACACATTTCCTGCAGTCATTGGCGCGTGTCACTTGGCGAATACATATATATATTTGTACATATATTGTACATATATGTACATATATTTTGAATGTAAAGATTCGTTACGCACACCTTATGTTGGATGCTTCACGTCGTTTGCTCATTTTTGTGCCGTTTTTTTTTTTTTTTTTTGAGCAAGTGTGCAAGTACAATTTGTGTATTTTTTCGCGCGTCTGTATGTGTGTGTGCATGTGCTTTCGCGTGTGCGTTTCGCAGCGACAGCGAGCACAGGCAACAAAATGTAATGGTATTTATAACGCGAACAAGAGGGACCATCGTACGATGTCGGGTCGACCAATCAGAAGAGACTCTCGTGTGGTCTGGCCTTGCGCGGGCCGCCAGAGAGCGCTTCGCACACATTCGCACTCAATACACATGGTTACAGCTTCGACCTCACACGAACGTTTCACTCTTTACCTCAATCACTCTAGCATCTCAAAGATAGAGAGAGAGAGAGAGAAATAGAGGGAGAAAGAGACTCTTTTACTCTCACCGTCGAGGAGTGAGAGAAAAAAAATAGTTCACAGACACTTATTTAAACAGAGCGGTGCTAAGAGCACCTCTAAGAGAGTTTTCGCTCGTTAAGTGTTCGTAATTTCTGTCTGGCTTTGATACTCTCTTATTGTGAATAAGTAATCTGCTTATACATGACACCATGTCGGTTAAATAATTCCATATAACACGTTTTATGTACATTGATTCATGTTAAAGTTATAACGCGAATAACGTTGAAACGCAACCTCACCAATCAAATCTTATTTCCACAAAATCTTCTCGCTAATTATATCGTTTTTCTGCTCTCGAATTATGTCACCCGGAAAAAGACGCATGCAAATTGGTAGGACCGCGGGTCAAAAGAACAATTCGTTTCTGTATATACGAAGGTGCCACATGATAAAACGAACAACATCAGCTTTTTACAAAATTCAGGAGCTGACAGGGTATCGGTACATCTATGAAAATCCATCGCAGCTGTGCTTAACAGAAACTGTGAAGACTTGATGAACTGTGAAGGGGTCTTGATAAAACTGTATCTCGTTATTCTATAAGGCATACATATAGGATAATAGATACTATCATCAGTCTCATAAGTTCCTAGACAAAAATTGATGGTAATAAATGGCCTCAGTAACGATTCATTAACGACCGAAATCGTCCAAATGAGTTGACATTTTATTCGATATTATTCCATGACATTTTTCATTAATGATGTTGGCAATGCGGCGATAGAGCGATTGATATGCATAAACTGAGCTCTTTTCGATGTCGTCAACTGTCGCAGATCGCAAAGTCGGTTAAATGAAAGTTGATAAGTCCCTCCTTTTCTTTTCGCTCGAGCTGTCTGCATTGGATTTGAAAGCCGCACGTTCTCGCGAATTCAATTCAATAATAATTAACATTTTGGTCTCATTAAATTTTTCGGCAAGTGTCATTGTCCCTGGACATGAATAAGCAATTATCAACTTCATGATAATCTCTCTACGTGGGCTTATTTTTTTCTTTGAATGTACAAGTTCAGGATGTTATGCCAATATTTGAAGCTCGAGAAGTCAAAGCCTCGGTTTAATCGATATAAAAATACTGCTCTTGATCGAAACTCGCGTTTGTCCTTCATGTCAATCTTAATTAATTAACGACAATTGAATGTACGAATACGCTAGTTTTTTCTAGTTTAATTAATAAATCTGTAAAAGCATCAAATAGATCGGTATACAAATGAGAATCACTGAAAATTATTATTCTAACCAGTCGAGCGGAAAGTTACTTCAACCAACTTCACTCCCTGTGAGCAAATGCTGAGCTCACTCGACTAGAGATTCTTAGTGCTCATTTGTTTTATTTTGTCCACGGAATCGATACTTGTCACGCAGTATCGTGTGACGTTCTCTCCTCCTTGTGTTTTGAAGATATACATTCGCGTGGTGTCAATAGACTAAACCACGTGATTTGATCGATCATAGATCTCTCGAATCTATCAAATTGACGATTCCCACATGAGGTGACGTGCGAAGATTGTAAAAATAATAACATGTTCACATGCTCTCAAAAGATAGAAATAAATGCAAAAGAGAATAAATGCAATGATATCGGGCATAGATTTATAAATCTTGTAGATAAGAATAACTATATTTTATCGAATCATATGCACTGAGAAAAAAATAATTATTGGAAAAACAAAATCTCTTATTACGGAGTGCTAATGAAATATATTGATGATCATGATGTCATAAACCATTGAACGAACACATTAATTTTTGATCGAACTGCGCGTTCATTCGGACAAAGAACCGCGCATTTAAATTGACAAAATTCTTCCAATAACATCAATTTCTATTGAATAAACCATTTTTTTTTCTCGGTGTGCCAATAATGAAAGGCTGAAAGCAACATTCCATTCAAATCGTGTGATAAATATTTCAATCATTGTTGTATGAAAAGTGGATTTAATTTACTCATGCATTCATTAGTCAATCAATCCACAAAACCCAATTATTCAGTATAGTAGAACTCGTGAAAAATCTCTTTCATTTTGAGATTGTATACGTTATAATTTATGCTGAGGATTATGCATTTAAAAAGTGGTCCAAAATTTTAGTTTTGTTTATCACCAGGAACGAAGATAAACTACTTTTTTTTCAGGGGAGAACAAAAGGGTAGAGGTTAAAGGGATGAAACGAATTCGAGTTATTCGGAGTTTACCTCTATCTCATTTGCTTACGCATCGTTATTCCTACTCTCGAATGATAATGAATTTACATCTCGTTATCTGTTTCACATTTTTTTTGTTATTTCTGTTCTTTTCTGTGAGGCTTAACGAAATGTCGGAAGAGAGACGGGGGAGTGGTGGCCCTGGGCACGAGACTCTCTGGGAAAATTAACTAACGACTGTTCACGTAATGTTCCCGTAATTTCTCTCCCACGAGTGCCGTAACCTCGGTCCCATATCGCATATACACATATAAAACTCACATTACTCGAATGAAGAATGCATGTATATATGCGAATACGGGAAAATTCCTGTGCTTCGGAAAATGGTTCGGGAATTTATGTTGTAGGGATGTAGGAGTGGGCAGGTAAGCATCCCCTGCGACGCTAAATGTACGCAAAGTTATAAATGTTTTTTTTGTTTTTTTTTTTTCCTTTCGTGCCCGCTCTTTGCCCATTTTTTTGTCTGTTGCGTGCGCGTGCAATTAAGCTTCGAGCGCGCGAGACTAACGGAAATGAAATAAACGCTCTCCACTGCGTATTTAATCGAAATAAAAGAGAACGAAGTTGTAGAGGGAGCGACAAAGGTGGCGGGTAGCAAAATAAAATATATATCGCGAAATGGGAGGCTTTGTTTCCTCGTTGAATACCGCGATAAATCGTTGGCTGGATAGCATAAAACAAATTCATAACACTTTTTTCTGTACTCAACAGATTTGTGATATTTCGACGTCCGAGACGTACATACAAAGATCGAAAAGAGGAAAACGAGTGATTACCCCGTTTTATAAATAAAATCGCATGCATTATAATGTGTATGCACATAAATATTGGAAAATTTTCCAGTTTATTCTTTGCGTACATGTATGTAATATGCATCGAAAATCATATACGTGTACATTCATAGATATAAATTTTAATAAATTTTGTATATTCTTCCAGTTAGATATAGTGATGGAGCGAAAACTCTTTAGAAGCCAGGCGGCCTTATCAGATAACATAAAATCACTAAATTTTGAGTTGATTCCATTCGTCAAATATCTGAAAGTAAATCTATGAAGCTCGATGCACGAAAAAGTTCTTTTCTCTATCGTGATTCGAGTTCATAGATATTTTTGTAACATTGTGTGTTTCCAGTGGATTTCTAAATTACAGTCCTTCTTAACCAATAGTTGATGCATGTTCAACGAAACAATAAATCCATCCGATCGATAACATTGGCATATAAAACGTACGAAGTATAGACAGAAAATGAATCACTTTTCGACTCCTACACTTTTCTAGGAGTCTCATTTGTTTCTACAAATATTTTGGACTTGCTCTTCAGATCTTGAAGTTTCTAATGTAATTTTCAACGATACTCAATATATTTCCAAGTTGAGAACATTATATAGAAAGTGTATATTGAAAGAAAGATAAATAATAATGGCAATAAATTTTTTACATGTGTTTATACAGTCTTTATCCGATTGTTTCAATATATATTGCGAAATTTTGTAAGTACGTTTGATAGGACTAAATTACATAGAGTAAACAGTGTCGCGTATACTTGATCTCTGACAGAAGAACAGCGTATGTACAAGTTTACTTCATCAGTTTGAGTGGATTTACCAACATTACAAGAGCAAACATTAAGTGGGTCAGTCGAACGTGCTCGAGATGAGAACCATGCATTTACTCTATCTCTTTGTGTTATATTTTTCGCCCTCGAGCGCAGGGTGCAGAGCTCTTTCCAACACCCCTTCTTAGTAGTGAATCGCCGATAATGGAGAATCGATCGTCTGGAGCGATACAGCCATAAGGAATTCCACATGATGTATGCAGAGAAAAAGGGCACAAGGAGGAAAAACAGTAAAAAAGAAAGGGAGCGAGACAAAGAGAGATGCGGAGCTATAAAACTTTCGATTAATGATGCATCGATCGTTTTAGGTTATTGAGTATATGTAGAGGGTTTCCTTGTGTCTCGAGATCCGCCGCCGACCCAAAGCATGAATACTTTGTTTTGTTCTTTTTCTATCATCTTCCTTGCTTTATTTATCGACAACGTGCTTTATCCAACATTCTATAACTCTTCTTTATCATTGAAGGTTTATTCCAATATTTTTTTTTCATGCCATACTGATTTTTTTTTCATTTTTTTTTCTTCACATAAACTATGCATCACTTATTCTACCTTCCCCTTTCCCCTTTTAAAAACTACACTTTTCATCAGTTCATTCCTTTACTGAATGGAATCTTTATTCAGCACGTACACTTCTCGGCGTAATTTTGATAATTCAGCCACGAGAGTCACGAACTCGTTGAGTTCTCTCGTGGTTCAGTATAGACGGAACGTAAAAACCTTTTGGTCATTGTTAAAATAACGACGATACAAAATGTTGGCGAGATTCTATCGTGGTAATAGCAGCCTGCAGGGGATCCAGCGATTCAAGAGGTCCGAGGAAGATCTTTTTTCAATACTCGTTAGTTATCCAGGTATAATTATTTTTTTTTTTCCTCCAGTCGGTGGTAAAATCTGTAGATTCTCGAGTACTAAATTCATTCGCTTCAATTTGTATTTATTCCAAGCTGCCCGAGGGTTTGTTTGTAATTGCAGTCTTTTCGATTTTTTCACATTCTTCAACTAGAATTCTATAGAGCTATCTTTCAGTTTTTCACTCCCGGAGAGACACAGTAGACGCGAAAGTATGAGATATTTATCAGCAAAAATAGATACGACTTACATTTATATGTCTTGATAATGCCTGCATCAATACTATATCTATTTCCATGACAAACAATTTTTCATTGAACGATATGAATAATGATGATACAGTACGAAGTTGAGAGTTGGATTTTTATTCATTTTTGGCTTAACAGAATTTCGTCGATGAAATTTGTAAAGAAAAAAACTTTATTATCTCTTTTCGGCGGAAACATGCATGCGTGAAAACGAGGGTTGAAAATACACATTTTTCGATATGAGATTAAAATGAATTGATATGAATATTCACGATTGAATTGATTGGATTATTATCGATTGTTGAAACAACGCTTGTTCAGTTTGCGCGTGTATTCCTTAAGTTTCGTAATCATTTTTATGGTGCTTCATTGGCACTATTCGAAACGCGATTAACGACACTGAAGATTGTAAAATCGTGATTGATACGCGCGCGTACTTATATTTATCATTCTCTCTACGTATATCTCACTTCCTTTCTCACTTTTCGAAACTATTGCAGCAAATTGCCAGGGCTCGGGCGAAGCTTACCGCTAGGCGCGGCTTTGCCGATAATTTAGATGGTCTGTAATTAAATTTAATGACGCTCACCAACGGCAACAGGCACTAAAACTCATTCGGTGTATGTACAGAGTTTAATTTTTTTTTTTCGAGAATTTCACTGGCCCAAATAGCTCATCAGCTTTTCGATGTACAAATACCGTTACAGAGGCTTGTCCATCTCTGCGATCCACAGCGATCTATCGGAAGCTTCAATCTATAGTTATATTCTACAAAGGCTCTTCGTCTATAGGCTCAAGGGAATTATCGACTTCTGATTATTCGCCCAATCACGCTTGCATAGTGCAATTCAATGGCTTTATTTTATGGTTCAGTAATGATGCAATTAAACTTAATCCATATGATTACCCTTTATTGAAACACCCACTGTCCACCACAGTAATTACGTACATGCGAAAAACGTAAGAAAAACATTTTACATGTATCCCGATAATATGAGAATTTGCAAAATTGCACTGTATATTTTTGTATCAAAGAAAAAACTCAAATGCTCAATGATTCATATACATTGCATGATGGCTACATTGTAATGCCCGTTTATTTGGTATTTGGAATACTTTCCATATCATCAGGCGACCAAAATTGTTGGGCTGATCTCGATAAAACAATTTTTTTTTTCAATTTCAAATTATTCGATCAGTGATTCCAAAGGAATCTCCAAATGTAAACTGCCTCCGGGTAGGTCCGTAGCCGGTTGAAGAACCGTCTAGCTATGCGCACCAACGCGCGCATTGATCGTTGAACCGGAGACAGTTTTTATGAGTTTCTGAAGGTGCTTACCGAGTGAAATTCAGTAAAATATATATATATATAATAATATATATATATATATATATATATATAATAGTCAGCTATATCGAACGTGTTTTCCACGGTTTTCCTTATTGGCCCTTGTGCAAATGCGGCAGCGTAGTACATCAGGAAGCAGTAGCTGCGGTCGAAACTTAGGTGTTCTCAAAGGAATACGACTGTGGGTTAGCGAAGGGATAGAAAAGCGCGGTCGAAGTAATGGGATAGACTTGTAAAAAACCCGCAAGGGTATATACGCAGCATAACATGAGAAATGAAAAGATAAATTGATCGATTTTCGTTGGTATATGGTTCGACCGAAAATGAAAGATCGAGTAAACTTCACAGAATTCAGGAAAATCGTTGAAAGTATGAAAAATGTGAGCGTGAGCGTTCTAAACAATGCAACGTAAAAACAACGTCTGCAGATATAAACGAGGTAACGATGACGAATGGATCTCGATATTTAGATCGCTATGCATATATACGTCTATATAGACAAATTTTGACAGTCCTCTTGCTAACCCTCGCATCGATGGCGAAGATCATATATAATCCTCTTCTCCCGTTTCGCTTTTTACACCTATTAAGAGCTTCGAAAGAAAAAATCCATTTTTTCAAATAAAACATTTAATACGGTTCGAAAGGTTTTCGTTTATATACCCTTTTCCTCTTCTCTCATTCTGTCTCTGTCTCTTGCCCTTCCAGTTGATCAAGTACTACTATAGTTCATATCGAGATTTTCTTCATGAAAATTTCTCACTTTTTTATCACTCATGAATGATAAAATTCATTCATTCACTTCTATTCAAAATTCATTGGAATTCAGGAATCAATGCCGGATTCACTCTTCCATGTTCTCGTCTTTTTGCTTTGAGTTCCATGCATTTTTCGACTTTCAGGGCTATACGGAAATTAGCACTAACTAATACAATGGGGAATCATTACAGATCGATCAAGATTTGAACAATTAAAACTTCAATGTTTGAAATGTTTAACGAGAGTTTTATCTAGAATCCATTTTCACAAAATTATTCGCTATTCATTTTATTGATTTTTGGAGTCCAAGTAAGCAATAACATATGATTTCAACCATCTGCAGTACAATTTAAAAAATCTCATTTTACTTGTGTCGAAAAATGCAACCCGTGAAATATCGACGTTCAAATTACTGAATGATCGTTGATTTTTCTTTCTCAGTTTTCGTAATCGAAGTTGAGCTACACGTTCTTTATAGCACTGCAATTTTACAAAAAGTCGAAAAGTATATTAAAAAAAATGCAATGAAGAAAATTCGTACGAAGTAAAGTGAACTGTGCTGCCATAGTTCTGCTCATTGGTAACACACACATATATAAATAAATGCGTATACATTATTTTTTATTCTTCCACCGTTTAATCTTTTTTCTTTCTTCGGGTGATGCCACGATATAGATTTATGTATCAGGCGTCGATGCCGATATAGTGAGGGTACAGATGTAAGCTAGTTCAATATTTAAAATTCAGTAATTTTTTTACGTTCATTACTTTCATGAGTTCATCTGCATTTGTCGTTTCATGGCTTCTACAAACGATTGCATATATTTGACTGTTTTTAAAATTAAACTGCCATTTTTACATTAATTAAAATAACCATACAAACTGTAACATCTCTGTCACTAAAACTATAACGATTGATGTTCTTCTCTGTGAATGAAATCGTTCAGACGATTCAGGATATGGAACGATGATGACATTGATACGTAACAATATAGGTTTTTCAGTTTTTCAAATAATTATTGTTTAAGCAAAAATTTTTGTGAGCACACACTTTATATAGAAAGAGAGATTAACATTATTTTTGCGAGGTCGAGCGTAAATAATTGAGCGAAAGGGATAAATGGTTTTTCAATTTCATTGTACCTCGCCGAGATTTTTTGAGATCCTTTTACACATATGCAGCATTCACAAATAAAAACACACACATGTTCGTGAGAAATATCTGTCAAGAGAAAACTCGTAATCCTCGTAAGCCATTTTGATCCGACAAAAAGAGGCTGTCCATCGTGATTCAAGTGGATAAAGTCTGTGACGGAAGACTTACCTCGACGTCTAGTAGTACTTCTCAACGTATCATCAGACCTTCAACATATTATGTTTGCGCAAACAAGCTCCGCAGCTCATATAGAAATCTAAAAGTCTGGAAGAGCAAAATTTCAAATCCTAACAAAGGTCCACTTCAGCTCTCGTATCTTTACGAAACATTTATAATAATAATAATGCTCTTAATAATAATAATAATAATAATAATAATGCGCAAATTTGTTCATTGTCTACATGAATGAAATTTTTGAAAATGTAAATTAATAAATTCACATATCAAAAAATTTCGTTCTCTATTAATTAAGAATATTATTAACTCGCATTTTCGAAAATTTAACGAATGATAAAAAAATTGTTGCAAATTAGTCTCATTTCTCTTGATAATCTCTATAATCGATTTCAAGAGATGGCGTCCTTTCATATTTAATTACGCAGATATATTATGAAATGGATAATAATCAAAAAACGGGTATCAATTCGGTGTGGAGAAAGTTCATTAAAATAAAGCACGTCTCGTTTTGAGCATCTATAGGAAGAATTATAAAATAATAATGAAAAAAGTACTTGCGTAGTAGATACGGTGGAAAAGCGAATTTATCAGGGAAAATGAATTTTCCATACAGAGAGTATAACTTTTTCAATATTCCTTCGAGTAATAAACTTTATTCGTGCTTCAGAAATGAAAAATTCTTGGTTACATCCTCTTTATACTCAGTCTAGCGTCATTTTACCTGCACTATGTCGAATAGTTTTTCTGACCCAAAAAAATACGAGCGAAAAAAAAAAGACAGAAAGGGAAAGAACGCGAAGAAGTTATTCGTCTGAGGGTGAGACGTAAAAGTCTTGAGCTGAGCTTGATCCACGAGAGGAGAAAGATTCTTTTAGAGTAACGGGAGGCAAAAGATGGTTTGGCAATCTGAACACGTATAAGTTTTATACGGTAAGAGCTTTCCGATCAAAGGGGAATAACGGTAATCGGATTAGCCCGGAAATAAGATACGACCTTTTTCGTGGCCCTAGCACGTTGACGATCTCTTCCTTGCTTCAATTTTCAACTCACTTGTGTACGTCACGGAATTTCTATCCCATCTGCGAAGAATTTCTCTCACTTCGAAGATAACGAACTTATAAACTTTCGGCAGACACGAAGTCTGGCACACTTTTCCCGGCCTCTTCCGTGTGCCGAAATAGATTAGCCGGAAGTGCCATTTCCCAAGTGCAAAGTAACCTCCTTAATGACAGTGATGCAGCCCCGTGACTGTCATCTGTGAACAGACTTTCCAAAAAAATAAACTATTTTTTTTGCCTTTTTTATGTCGGTAACGTGTGATGATTTTCAGATTTTACATTGCCTTATTATTATACCCTTTGTATTAAATTTGAAAAGAAAAAAAAAAACGATCATAAGAGATTAATTTCGATGAGAAGTATGAAATTGAAAAAAACTCTCTGGTCACGCTTCATTTTCATCATTCCGAGTTGCCTAATGAGTTGTCATTGACGAAACGAAGTCAGAATTAATTATCCCACTAAAAAAAAGTTCGTTCAAAGTAATCTGTAGTCTAATGAAGCGAGAGAACAAAAAGTTCGAGGAGTAATACGATCTTTCTATCGTTAGCGTTTTTCACTTAGAGTAGTTAATTATGAAAGTTTATCTAGTAAAAAAATATACTCAAATTTTCAATCGATTCAGTGAACTTTGAGTTCTCTTCAAAAAAGAGTTCGGTAATGGGGCTGCGAAGGATGGGTGCTGCTATTTGATGTTACGCCTGGTCCAGTAAACTTCGACCGTCGAAATGCATTTTGTAATTCTGTTCAAGCTGACTTTAATTTCTGTCTGATACTTAAGCTTTTCTCCATGTCGAGTATTCTTTTATTTATGTATTTATATTTATGCATATATACAGGACGTGGTACACACAGACGTGAAAAAGTTTGTTGAGTTTGTATTGAATCGTTTTTTTTGTTTCTTCTGTTGGCTTTTAGTGTTGGCGAGTTGTCGAGCTGAGGACTGCGGGCACGAGCATCTGGCACGTTGTGCTGGTCCACTCGGCAAAATCACTAACAACAACGAGCTGGGTTTCGTCACAACCAAGGAGGAGCTTGAAGCCCTTTGCCCGTGAGTTTCTACAATATTTCTCTTGATGTTACGTTAGTTCTGGCTTCCATCTCTTTCTCTCTCTTTTTCTTTCTTTCTTTCTTTCTTTGTCTCCCACCTACACTTTATTCTTTCCACTGATTCTCGTAACTCTACAATCAAGAATTACGTATGAGTATACATTCGTAAACACTTGACATATAAATGCATTCTTTGGGAACCTGAATAGCTTTGATCGCACCCTCAACCGTCCCGCAAAAAGAGTTTACAAGGAAATTTATCGTTTCCTTGCTTTTACGAACGTTCGCCTGCGAGTCCAGCCATTTTCGTTGGCTATCCTGAAAATTGAGACATAAATAATAGAATGAAAAATAAGACAAAAAAAGCAATAGAAAAACCGTGGCAGAAGTAGTAAGACCATGAATTAGAGAACAGAACAGTTAAATTATTTGCAGCACTGAAAGTGATCCCTGTTCAAGCACACAAGACCTACGCTTAATTGAACATCAATTTCTCACCAGCAAATACCGTCGTATCGATGAAACTAATCTTGACAAATGATCGGTCTTCCACTTACTTTTTTTATATCCTGACAAGTATTACAGTTTTCACTGTTCGAGCAACTTTGATGTATTGTAAAAAGTTTGTATGTAATGAGAAAATTGTGTGTCTCAAATCTCAGAAATTCAATTCTCGTTTGATATTGTTAAAATTCAAAGCTTTTCCACTTTTGATACATGGACGCATGTTCATGAACTTTTATAGCAAAATGATAAATGATCCGTTAAGAACGCCGTTTTCTCTCTGATATTTCCGAGCGCAGATGCCACTAGTTTTTACTAATCGTTACGCCTAAGCCTGCTAAAAAGGAGTGTATCGACCATCCGATTATTATTGATCTCGTGATTGCTTCGATATTCAAAAACGCATATTACAACAATCGAAAAGAATAAAACAGTGCTGGAATAACTATATAGAAAAAAAATACGATAAAGATTGTTCAAAAAGAAAAAAATGCTTGACTGTCTCGATCGTTGTGAGTCTATCGGCCTCAACCTCTAGCCTCCTTGAAGTTGGCTAGTTTATCCAACGACTTCCGGCTGGCTCTCGTCTAAAACCCGCTCTTGTTCTTGGTCTCTCAATGTTTCTGCGGGGGTTATGCGGTGTCGGTATATACATGTTTTCGTTGAGGCTCTGTCCTGAAATCCACGGACCACGTTGGCCAGTAGCTTCTTGTTACAACTTTAGCCATCTTCTCTCATTATGCGGGGCGAAGGGACGGAGAAAAGATAGGGCAGGATAAACTAAGGAAGCGGAAAAGGGAAAACTGCTTTGGATGTAGCTGAATATGTCTCTGAGATTCACAGAGCACTCGGAACTTGACCAAGTTTTCACTCGAAGCAACCATTTGACGATCTCAAGAACGGCTGATGCTCGCTATCCATATATTTATATCGCCAATGCACACACACACACACATATATATGTACATAAACGTTTGTACTTATGTATTTAATATATTTAGTGAATAGAATATATAGTTCCGATGTTCAGAACGTTCCGTATATATTCAAAGAATCTCTCGCGCCATTGTTACATCTTGAAAGCTTCGTGATTGTCGCAGCATTACATATCTCGTTTCATTTTCAATATAGTACTGTGTTAAAGTTATTCAGACGGAACTGCGCAAAGTTATCGAGGATAATGCTGCTCTTCCATTATTTCTATTATATAATGGCTAGTGTTTCCCATACACAATAGCAAATGTGTAAGATGAACAAGGATTTTTAGTGAAAATTATTATTGTGTAGAGATTTCACTGATTTGTATGCGAATCGTCAGTTTATTTGACGACAGAGGGCTCTTGAAATACTTGTCCCTTTTCAAAGGGCTTCACCGAAAAATGTTCAGGTGTTTTTATCTTCTTCTATTTAAACTCATAACTGTATATGTATATATTCGCATCTCGCTCTCTGGTAAAGATACGAAAGAGCTTTACGAAAATATTGAAATCTAGATTTGAAATTTAAATTCTTTCCTCCCGCTGATATATTCTCGAGTTTTCCTTGCCAAGAATTTCTGGAACACACTTTTTTTCCCTAACTGTATACACCCACATGAAAACACACATATCCAGTCATATACGCACACGAACATACCATTTTTTTTCTTCACGTAGAATCTTTTTCCTGTTTCAGACAACTGCGGGATGGTATGACGTGCATTAAAAAATATACACTCACGTGCATGGTGGGCGAGCAACGAGAAAATTTCAACTCGTTGTACAAAGGAGTCAATATGGCGATAATGGAACTATGTCAAGACAGTCCATACCAAGATCGTGAGTTAAATATTTGATATTGTTTATTGTTTCGATCATTTTTTTTTTTTTTTTCATCGTATACGAGTTTTATATTTATACATATATATATTACGCAAAACAAACGGGGGAATGTACGAATAATTTATCCTGGAATTCGGAACTTTCGTCAAGCACGCAAGGATACAAGGGTCAAAGCTGTTGAGAACGTCGATATTCCTGGGGCTGATCGCTTTATTCCGGTAATCCGGAGAGTGCCGAATGCATTATTAAATCGGTAAAAACTCTCAATACCATTTTCCAGTGAATGAAGCTATATGTCGGAAGTACAAAAAAAAAAAAATTTTTTTTTGCAGAAAATCAATTGACATCTGTTCGTTTTGTAACGGACATAATGTTTTTTCGTGGATCGTTTTTACGTTCAGTCGGTTTTTTCATATATCTATACGCTGTATTTTTGTTCTCATTTCGAAACGTAAAAATGGAAACATTTCCGTCTTAAGTTGTTTAATTTTTAATATTTCCGAAAGGACCAAGATTACGGATAAATTGTTGGCGATCATTTCTGCCGCAGAAAAAGCCCGGATTTCTTATGCTAATTGATTTTTTTTTTTTTTTTTTTTTTTCAATCCCGCTAAAAATATCCTTCCGTTTGAATTATTGCATACGAACGATGGAAACAAATGAATCAAGCGAGGCTAGGTAGAGTCTCGGGACAAGTACATTGTACAATATTTTTATCATAAAAAGTTGTACTTAAATCGATCCGATACTCGAACGCTACCAGACCCAAGAGTTTGGTAGACGAAGCATAGTTGACTATAGACCGTTGACCAACTCGCGATAACATTGAAACACTTGAGTGTATGTTTCTGCGTGTTTTGTTATTACTGCATTCTGCCATTTATTCCCGTATCTCAAAACGACAAGTTGTTAGAAAGTATATATTTTTTTTCTCAATTTCTTTATTTCGTTTTATGAAGTAATTTTTATAGAAATTCTTCGATGAAAAAATTTTTGGGAAAAACGTTCACAAAAGTAACGAGATGATATCCGGTAACAACGGTATTAATGCAATTGTATAAATAATTTCCTTAATGCGCAATAATAGCACAGATTGAAGTACGCATATCACATTATCGTGATAATACTAGGTGTCCTCAGGATAATCCGATAACTACTGGATATTTGCAGGGATTTTTCAATGAAATTGAAAATCACTTGGGAATGTGTTTTCGTTTTGCTCTGGGTCTGATATATTATAGAATTATGCGAGAGACAAACAATGAATTTTGCATTAACGCGGTATGATGGACGCTCGTGAACCAGCGTGTTATTAGTGAACGATTGTTATATTATTATGGAATGATTAGACCGTCGATGTAGCGATCCAAATCTCGATGGTAAACTCACGTCGAATTGATTGATGGATAAAAATGTATTGTTATTTGAATAATATTGAGAATTGTTTATTACATTATCCGTGTCGATGTTGATTTATTATTATAAAAAAACATTTGAACCACGTATACGAAATATTGTATTTTGAATAACTTCGTTTAACATTTTTCTGGACAAACATTATTGACGGAATATCGATACGATCAACGTAAGCTTTGATCGAGATTCAAATGTTTTGGAATAAAAACACTTCTCCCAATGTTCCATTGAATTCTTTTTATTCGCACATTTGTCAAAATATGGATATGGGTATATAGGCGAATAGAATTATGCAGCTTTGATTGAACATGTTATAATCTATATAAGATTATGAAGTTTTATTCCTAAACTCTGATCCGCTTTCCAATTTGTTAAAAAAATTTCATTTCATGACATCGTTCTACCGGCGATTTATCGATGTGGCTATTTTTTGTAACCGACTGGATTTGTAAATTTTGTTCTACCTCTCTGGATTCATGATACCATAACTCGAAAACTATATAAATATGTAGCCTCGTGTACGGATTTTTGACTCCGCACCAGCAATGGGTTTTGCACGGTAAAGCGTACACGCGCAATGAATTCGATTTATGCAGGTTAAACAAACATAAAACTGTGAGGTTCGCAAATATTATAACGATATTTAAATATTAGATTTCGCTGTGATAATCTGTATCAAAACGTCTCTTTGGAGCTGTAGTATTGAAATTATAGTATTGAATCATTGGACAGCCGTTTGAAATAATATTAGAGGTTACATCGTTCGAGTGCAAACGAATTGATATTTGAACATCATGTATGAGGATAAAAAAATCATCAAAGTTCTTTATTTGGTTGAATTACCTGAACTTCAATTTTGTATTCACAAACTGAACTATTATTCGGTTAAACGATCATGAAAAGTTTTTTAATTCGTAGAAAAGGGTTGATAGATTTTCCCCGAATTTTCACTGACTGTCACAAACGAATTAATATCGCTAAAATAAAAATGGATTTCATGATTTTTGTTGCAGAGTTTCTCAAGCACGCACCCTGCATGCAAAAGGTTCAGGCCGAATACGAAATCTGTTCGAAGCGATACGTGCAAGCGGCTTTCGCTATTGAAAAGAGAAATCAGACAAGCGCTAGAACGAACGAGTCGCTTAAAGGAATTTGCTGGTAAGTAGCCATTTTTTGGTGTAATTTTTTGTTTTCGATTATAATTGAATTGTAAGAATCGTTATTGATATTTCCAAGTTTTAACCTTTCCCTAAAAATTTTTGCTACGTTCTTATACAACTGTTCGTTGAAATGTTGTCATTTATATAAAATGCTTTTGATGTTTGAAACAATTCCACCCGATCAAACGAAATAACGGACTTTTTATATGCTATCAGTTTATATCGTAAAGCGAATTCGTCCATGACATAACGATAATTTCGTTACACGAGCTTGTTTCAAACTCTTTCGAACGCCCCACTTACGCGCTTGATTAACATGTCTCATTGAAAAATGCAGTACATAAACCTTCTCGACGACCAAAGGCAGCGTTGTTCGGTCGACCTATTGAAGAAACATCTGCGCATTAATATTTCTGCCATCAATTAAATTTCATTATTACGAACGTAATGAACATTGATCTGCCATAGCTCGCGGAGTCCAAAGCGGAAGTGGTTGAGCATATAATCATTGATCGTTTTCGAGCTTGAAACGCATTTTAGAATTTTCCTAATCTGACCTTAAACCAGCAACATAAAACGTTACGCTATCCACATAGTTTTAAAAATATGGCTCTTATAAGATATAACACGTTTTGGTAAAATTTCAAAATATTTCACTGTTTAAAACTTGAGATATCTTCGGTGGATTTTAAAAATAAGCGATACAGGAATATCAGTTATCGTTATTGGTTATACAAATCAGGATACCTTAGCTGTGCTGCATGTAGCGTTTGTACCTCGGAAATTGTCTTCGTGATATCTCTTTTTCAGTTCTGAATTATTTTTTGAAAAAATTTTACCAGGCTTTCTTATATATGTATAGATATAAAAAATCATATATTCATCCCTTTTCTTCCGCACACGCCCAATCTCGTACAGTCCGTATCGCCTATCCACTGGACCAAAAAGCCCCTTCTCCCTCTCTCCCGCTCACCCTTACGGTCCACCACCGTCTCTTCCCCGTTTGGCCAGAACGAGAGTTCAAAAGCTGCAGTAGACCGTGGCACAGATAGGCTAATGACGTTACGTTCCCGGCTAGAATCGACCGACGCGAATTTTCCGTCTCCGTCTCTCTTTTATGCCATTCTCTTCGTCCATTTTGTTCGCCGGATTTAGCGCTCACTGAGAAACGAGAATACGATGGATAGATTCAATCCAACCGAATAAAAAGGCGTACTGGCCATTATTTCACGTACTAAATTCCCTTGTTTGCGACCCTTATGTTCCAAGCAAGATAAATGAATTAAAGTGTATAGGGAGATATTGTACACGTATTTGTATCGGGCCATCATTAAAATTCCCCGCGAAAAAGGGCGAACACCCGATGAATGGTATTGGAAAAGATAATACCCATCCATATCTCTCTCCTTTCCTCTCTTGGTCTCACCCCAATTTTCTCCGATTACTCGATATGACCCTCAGTCATTCTGAGCCTGGAAAAAAAAAAAACAACGAAATAGATTGGTGAATTTTCCATCGATGTTTCAATTTCAGGGTTAAATGTTAAATTTTTTTTTCCCGACGATACAAACATATCGAACAGTTACTGTGGTAATAGATTTTTTATTGAAAAGAACAATTTTTCGATATTTCTAAACAAAAATACATTATCCGTAAATAAACGAACTTTTCCACGATTGGTATACAGACTATTGTTCGAAGGCCTTGTAACTTGTGAGAGGAGTTGAAATTTTTCAAATATATTTTACTTATGATAAATCAAACATTTTGAATCAGTCTTTTATACGGATGCTGATTATAAATCAAACGTGTTATGTCGATAGCAAACAATTATTCAAAGTTAGAACTGCGTTCAAATAATTTAACAGTAATGTTACTATATAGAGCACTACTCAGTCGTGGAAAAATTTGATGCGCAATAGACTCGTGCAGATGCGTTATGCAACTCAATATATATTCAAGCGTCGCATGAATTCTACGCACGTAGACGCATCATATGTACCAATAAATAGATCTCAAAACGTTATCAAGTGTGTGCTTCCCAAGAGACGTCTTTGTGAGGTCTGAAGGCGTTACAGAGGCAAAGAAAAAGCTTCGGGAATAGTGAAAGAATATCGAAAGATTCGACTGCCAGAGCACCAATGGGGCTAATTACAAAAAAAAAAAAAAACTAATGATGTTTTTATTAGGAGAAATAAGTAATCCATCACTTTTGTCACATTTATGTTGCAGTGCTTTTCAAGAATACCTCGACTGTTCACACAACACTGTGCTACGAAAATGCGGCAAGGAAACTGCTGAGTTCACCAAAGACTTCCTCGGCAAAATGTCCAACTCTCTCATGAAGGTTAGTTCCGAAAATTTGAATAATAAGACCGAAAAAATCACTCTGCATTTCCCGTCATTTATTACTTCAACCTTCATATGTAAATGATGAATTATCATCAGTGAAAATTGATTTATTTATGAGCAAACGTCTATGAATGTTTGCGAGTCTTTACACAATCTTTTTGCTTTCATGAATGAATTAAATTTGTATTCCGATAAACAATTTAGCATATTACAACTGGAATATTGAAAGCACTACAACTTTTTATATCAATTTTTTTTTTTCATTTTTAAAAACGTTTGGTCTGAAATGTTTATATTTGAATAATAAATGAAAATATAAAGCAAGACAGAGCAAAATTCTGTCGCATCTCTTGATGAGAAATTCTTATATCCCTGTCAGATTAATACGGTATTCAGAGTAATCCTGTTAAAACACAGAAAAACCTTTGAAGTTTAATCATGACGGAGTTTTTTTGCGAAATGACGGAAGTTTCCAATCAAATTTGAAATTGCAAATCTTGCATGGCTATGAGCATAAAAAAAAAAAAAAAAAAAAAAAAACATTGGAAATGCCGTACAATTTCTCAATATTCCTGAAATTGGAGAAAATAAAAGTCTATTGCTCTCATCGCGTAAAACATCCACTGCGTTTTATTAGAAGCAGAATGAGGCATCACAGAACTTGGTCTGTTCACCGGTTAAATCTGAATTCGGGATAAAAATGGGAATTGGGTTTTCAACAAAGAATCGTGAAGTTGGATTACTCGTGAGGCATAGAATCCCGTTTTGTTATTGCGGGCGCCATCTGTTTAAGTTCATTAATTATCCAAGTGAATAATTTAATTTCTCATCGAGACGATTGTAATGTGAACACGTTAGCCATTTCATTTCAGATTTCGTTTCTTCATTTTTGCTGTAACACATGCAGTTTTAAATTTATTACTCTCAATCTAATCACAGTTGGAGCAAATCATTTTTTACTTACGATTTTATTTTAAAAATTAGACAGGATTTTTATTACAAAAAATTCTTTTTTTTATTTACAAGAAAAAAAATTTTCAAACACACTATTTACTGATTTTTATTTTATTTTTAATTTGCCATAGATGCACTGCGAGCCTTACACCCATGGGGAATGTGACTTGGGTTCGGGAAGCGAAAGTATCAGGGTCCCGACAATACTCGTACCATTGGCTCTCGTGTACCTCGCTAGATACTTTACGTAAAAAAAATTTGGAGCTCGATCGTGTCGGTCGAACACAAAATATATGTATATATCTATGCGAACATATATACTGATAGAACGAGATGAAGAAAAAAGTGTTCACCGGATGCGCGTGAAATGCCGGGCAACTAGGTGGTCACCGGAAGCGTAACAGTGCCTTTTCCTTTTTCCGTCTTTGTCGAGTGTGACGAGATCGACGCCCGGAGCGTTAATCTCACAATTTTAGGTATACTTATTTTCTCCAAATCACGAACGCCACATTACGTAAAGAATCTTCGAGCGGAGACGACATGCCACTTCACGATAAACAGAAGGAATGCTTTAAGAGATGAATGAAAAGAATCGAGCCAAAAGCGTTGAAGTCGTGGGAATCGATTTCACGTTGATTCTTTTTTTTTCCGGATTAACGCGATGCGCATGTTAAGTGAACGTAGTAATGTAAACATTGATTTATCTGAGGAATACATCGGCAAAAAAGAACGTTGGGTGGAAAAAAGTGTTGATTTAAGACAATCGTTTTTCCGAAGAAAACAGAAACAAAAAAGAATTGATTTTTTTTTTGTTTTTCGTCAATTCAAAAATTTCGCCAAAGCTCGAAGTATATGAATACTTGAAAGTAGATAGGAATCTCTCACGAGGCTGTGGAGTAGTTTCGAAACATGAAAAAAAAAAAAAAAAAAAAACTATGACACGACTGAATACTGTTTACCTTCTTATTTTCCTTTTGTTGTTTTTCATCGAATCATCCATGATAGCAGAGTTGAAGAAGAAAGGAACTATCCACTATTTATACCCATATCCTCTACCTCTGTACAGCATCCCATGCCTCTATGCAAATTTCTTTATACATTTTCCCTCGCAACAATCATTATTAATATGTGTTTCCACTCGTCTAACTCTCTATCGTGTACAGAAGAATAATCGAATTAATGGATGAATTAGCGTCGTTAATTAATTTACGAAGAAACGAATCGTTATTTTAAGTATTTTGTTCTCATTGTCTCGCTAATCGGCTGTGAGTTCGTTCTCGCATCGATGAGTTTATTTAAAATTAATTTGTCAAAGAGTGAAAGAAACTGTGTGAGAAACAGAGAGGGCGAGAAAGAGAGACGAACGCAAATTCATTAGCTGATTGCATTGTACATAAAGATTATAATAATCAATCTAATACTATTATAATTATCGAGAAAAAATATAATTTAATGTTAGTTAGTGAAAGAAATCCATGGTTTGAAAGAAAGCAGCGAAGCGTTTCCATATACTTTATTAAAATTTTAATTGGAATGACACTTGGAATCACGGAATGAAACTTCCAATACTTCGCTACGCGATGACAATTTTATTCGAAGTTTGGCGTATGCAATAATTTTTCAAAAAATTATGAAAAAAATCACAGAATCATCTTTGAATTAAAAAAAAAAAATGATCAACAAATTGATTTCGAAAACATTCATTCACCAAGCGTTGACAACATTTACAGAAATAAGTAAAAATGAAAAAAAAAAAACGAAGTATTTTTTAATTAAGTTAATAATTAATTTTTTTACTATAATCAAATTTATTATCATTATCATCATCACCATCATCATTATCATTATTAATACTATTATTATTGCTGTTGTTATTATTATTATTATTATTATTATCTATCATATTATTACCTTTAGAAATCCAAGATTACAAGCATTTCAATGACAGATTTTTATTTGACCGCAAAGTATTTGAAAATTTCGGGAAATATCTTGGCTGGAAATTTATGCATTAAGCGCCTTTGAAAAACCATGCAGTATATCCAACATGTATACAATTTGTAACGGAAGGAACTAAATATGTATATACAATGTTCGCTATGTGCATAAGGGCGACAATGTGGGAGGGCATCAATGTCGGTCGAGATCTCACCACCGTGCATGTGAGAGAGATAGCAGTAAATTTCGAAAGTGAAATTTTTCGACGTGGTTTGACCGATTACAAAAAAGTTCTGTCAGCCGATTCCCGCTGTCGTTCTGCGAAGGCTGACGGAGATTCTTTGTAATCCGTATTGAAGAATTTCAATTTTGAAAATTTAATATCAGTTTAAGTAACCGATTCATACCCTTAACCATTGCGAGAATATCGCTTCGAATGATTAAGTCGATGTAATGACATTTTCAAAAAGCAAAAACCATAAGTACACGGCACTTGAAGAGTAAAAAAAACGTACTTACTCTTCGGTTAAAGTGTCAGCTTCGTTTTTTTTTGGTTATTTATACACGTGACATTGACTTGATTTTTTATTATCGAACTCTTAATGCTCAATTTGCCGACTTTCCATATTAAAACAGGCTGGCGTCACGAGAATACGCAAAAGTTTTTATCCTTTTTTACCCTTTGCACATAGCGAATATACTGTAATTATACGTTTCGACGTGGTCTCGAAGAATGCTCGTGTAACGAGCATTTGTTACTTCACCATGCGCATACAGAAGTAAAGTATTAATGTGTACCGAAAAAAAAAAAAAAAAAAAAAAAATCGTCTATACCTCCAATTCGTATTAACATTATAGTATCCCCGCTGGCCGATGATGGATGAAAAGAATAAAAATAATTCACGGTATTATATTTTAAGGGGATTCCACACAGGTGGTCCGTATCTTTGGGCTTCAAGGGTCAAATTTGGCAACGAGGGGTTGATGCGTGAGCGAGGGATTCGTTAGTAAAAAAAAAACTGATTGAAAAAAATGATGGTTGAAAATTTGACTCTTATTTGGTTGGCCGAGCTAAA
Source organism: Campoplex capitator (assembly GCA_037576405.1). Classification (NCBI taxonomy): domain Eukaryota; kingdom Metazoa; phylum Arthropoda; class Insecta; order Hymenoptera; family Ichneumonidae; genus Campoplex; species Campoplex capitator. The sequence goes on along the minus strand of JARBWI010000009.1, from coordinate 10,808,587 downwards.
TTTACTCGGGGTTGAAACACCCCACATGCTCCACCATGCTCGTAGAGATTTTTTAAATTATGCTCAAAATCGGCGAAAAAAAGTTACAGAAAAACAGATTTGGTATGGTGATTGCAGCAGTAATGGTTACCTACAATACCTTAATACTTACACACAAAATGCTTAATTAATCAGTAATAAAAGTGCAACAATTCTGCAATATAATACTTCATTTGTGTTCATTAATAAATAATAAATCGTATGGAAAGACTTTCTAGAAATAGTATATTGATAATAACACTGCTATACGAATACCAAAAATGCATTTCTCGAGCTTACATCATTTCATAGATCGAGCATCGTTTAAATTATTTGTATTGAGTATCGGAGGATATATACATATTTATATATATCGAATTATTTTTACTTCGAACATCCATCCTCAGAGTGCGTGCGATCAGAGAAAAATTGATAATCGTGGTATGCTTTATGTACAATTTCTCCAAAGCAAAGCAACGAAACTTCCCCGTGGAAAGAGACAAAACAAAAAACAGAAATTGTATTCAATAATATATTTGTCATGCAAAAATTTTAATTTATAATCTGGCATGGATATCTATAAATATATCGAAGTTACAAAATTGTCGGAGAAGAAAAAAAATCGATCTATATATTTTATGTCTGTTGTGTGTGCTTTATTTCCTTGGGGAATCGAACGTATAATGGCGAGCAGAGAATTTAACTGTGCAACGAACTTGTTTAGAGAATGCAATGGATGAAAATTCGTCAGTATTTTGTGTGTAAATGTTTGAATTCGTGAGAAGACAAAAAAAAAATGGGCAAATAAGAGACTATTGAAATACGAAATATTTATTTGTACAATAATAGTTAATGAATCATTGTAAATACACCATGAAAAAAAAGATACGCAAAACGAGAGTTATAACGTTGTAAAAATAAAAAAATAAAAAAAAATGGAAAGAACTCTCGCTGTTTTGTGTAAAAATGTAAATTCATCCAAAATAATTTACAATAAAACCATTATTTTCATTTAAATGTGAGATGTGTACGACTTTTTTTAAATAATTTACCTGCTGCGATTAAAGGCTGGTCCTGAAAATTGACTTCAAAGGCATTGTGGATCCTGTTTGACATTTGATCTTCGAAGCAGAGCCTCGGTAAGATGTGTCGAAAATTGGGGAAGTTGTTCACTAAGTATCTCAAGCTTCAAACTCAAATTTTAGACTCGTTATCACCAGGTGATGGAAATACGGTCAAATCTCGTCAAAGCCCTCTTTATCTTTCTCATTGACTCACAATCTGTAAAAAAGCCTACTTATTATGATGCGCAATCATTTTTTGCGATTACGATGCTGGAACAATCATTACGATGCTCACAATCTGTAAAAAAGCCTACTTATTATGATGCGCAATCATTTTTTTGCGATTAAGATGCTGGAATGATAATGATCCGAATACTTAGGTTATTAAAAAAATTATTTTGAAGAACGGATGAAGATGATTGCAGATGATTGTTGAGATTCAACGTGACATCTTCGAAAATTTGAGCCTCTCGTTTGAATACGACAGACTGAAAAACATCAATCAAAATTTGTAAAAAATTTTTCTTCATTTATATCTTCAATAGTATTTCAAATTATATTTTTTAGTGAATGATTTGTGAAGCGTTTCAACTTGGAGGTAGCATGTTCATTGTTTATACTTTCTTCGCCTCATACCATTTTGGTGATATTAGATGGTACAATTTTTTTTTAAATATCTGCAGGATCATAAAACGCTGATAAAACTTGAAAAAAATTAGATATTTTTTCATGAAACGGTCACAGAGGTACAACTTTACCGTGAGTTGACGATTCGCGATGAGAAGCTACTTATTTTCAAGAAAAATTGAATTGTTAAACTGAGTGACTTTTTCGAAAAATGCATATTTTCCAATGACGTTTGAATCATCTATAATTACAAATAACGTTTGGGTTTTTTCATCTAAATAAAACTTTGCCCTTTGTTTCCCACTCTTCATGGAATGACCTATGAGACTTTTCTGCACATCTTACACAGACACATGGATGTATATAGAAAGAGATCGATATTTGAGACTGTGGGTCTTAATTGCAAATTAATTATCGAAAATAGATCGCATTGAATAATTTCATTGACAAAAGGCATATGAAGACTGGAAGGAAGCAAAAGGATAGACGAAAACAGAGAAGGACTAGACTATAGGGCATCAGAAAATCTCTTTATAAATGGTTCGTCAGAGGGCTTTACTACGTTTGATGAGTTCTCCATCAGTACTATAACTGTGTTAATCTCTTAACTCTGTTCACCATTGTCCTAGCTTGGGTGATGCACTAATTAATAAATGACTGGCTCTACCGCACGTGCAACAGATTACGTCTTTTATCCTGAAATCCATTAATCTGTTAGTTTAACTCATCAATTTAACTCTCGTTTGTACGCGATACATCTTCTTGTTTGATCAATTGGTTTTCGAAGAATTAATATTTAATGGTCTCTCGAAGTTGAAATAATAGCATGTGTTATATGGATCATGTTCAATATTTTTCAGGAAGCTGCAGAAACATACCTAGATTATAAAACGGATCAATATTAAATAAGTTATCGAATGGCGAATACTATTGGGTATACTATTGGGTGCGTTCGACTTCGGCACTTTTAGCGTTGGAAGCTGCCATAGGCCAACGTATAGTAAGACTGTTCCATATATATTCGAGCCACGCTTTGAGCGTGAAAGGGTCGAGTCGAACGCGCCGAAAACATCGTGGTTAGATTTTTGTGATTCCTCTCAACGCCCCATAAGAATTATATAATTCAAGTGTTAATTTTAATTTCCTGCACAACTTTGATCTTCTGACCAAAGTTTATGAATGAGGCATCTCAAGAGAAAATCACCTCGTGATCGGGTCACGAGACGATTAGCGTTAAAAATAGTTTGCACTTGAAACGTCATCTATTGATATCTCGATTTATTATAGGAACTATCAACTTAGAATGTTTCAGAATTCTTCAAAATCAGTGTTTCTTGTGAAATTATATCTACGCGGAGACGTGGAATGAAATTTAAAAATATTCCTTTTATGACGTACCATCTTACAGAAAATATTTCACTAAAATTGAAAATGATCAAAGTAATGGTCCAGCGTAATGGTGTAGAATGCCTTATACATTTAACAATATCTAATTCGATGTCCAGGCTGGACGGCATTGGACAAAATGGTGTGTCTTCAAAATTACTTTTACAGTCACCAAATCAGCACGGTCCGAAATGGTGAAATGGGGGCCTCCTAAAACCATTTGTGGGCTTACATCGTGGACGACAGAATGCAAAAGTAAATAAATATTGGTATTATCCTCTCGTAAATCGATCTCCATTCGTTATTTTATAGTTGAAATGATTCAAATATCTTTATATATGTATAGATATACTTAAATCGTTGTCTATATGTAGAAATTCTCGCTTCAGAGAGTTCCTTTACCCTTGGCATGGCTCGAACAAAATCCTTTTCGTGGAGACCCGAGAGAGGTCTCGGTGGAATTTCGTCGTTGGCTAATGAAAATTAATAGCCCACGTTCATCGCCATGCCCGCTGTTTCGTATATGAAATCTAGTTGTAACAGGCATTTTCGTTGCAACAACGTCGCGCCCACATCGTCGGACCTATACGGCGTATATGATTTAATACGTTAAAACCCTTCGGTACACACAACCACAAAATCCCTCTTCATCCGCAACCAACACACTAAAAGCGTCTTCAATGTGGCATATCACCGCTCACTGAACTGTACGACAACGCTGAGGTTTGTACCAGGTACGTGTCATACCGCAGCTTTCACCCTTCCCCTTAAACGGTTTCTTCGTTCAATACTAGCAAAATACAACCAACCAAAGACAAGAACTCATTGATGTAGGAATATTGGCAACAGCTCTGCATCCATGCTTTAATTTTCTCTAGAAAAAACTCTACTAGCAATGATGAATTTCTGTTGTAATCTATGAAAACATTCATCGCGATGTTGTAGTAGCAAAAAAAACCCTTGGGAATTCCGTGTGGCATATCATATCTAAAAGGTGTTTTACGCATCCTCAATCATATTATTACTTTCCTAAGAGTTAATGCACATTGACCTGTAAACTACATGCGCATTGATTGCGCATTTGGAGCCTCCGAGACACATGTTACATTCGTAATTAAAACAAATTGGAAAGTATATTATGTGCAAACATTGGTTCGCCCTTTGTGAGATGGTAATAAATCATCATGTGTTTCTTTCAATTTGTTGATATGCATGTGTAGGGCATGTGAGCTGAGTTAGTAAATTTCTGTACTCAATGTTTTCATTAATCAACCTACTCTTTGCATATATGCCTAGATATAAATTCATGCAGTCTGCATTAAGAATAAAGTGGCATGCAGTCACTGTGCCGTAAACTGGCTATCAGGGTATTTGAGACATGAGAATGGAAGTAATCAGAAAAAAAATTAGCATTGCTTGACGTATTCCATTGAACAGCGTCCAGATCCTGATGAGTGGTTTGTAGGTTTGCACGCATTTTAGTGATTTGAGTTTTTCAACCATCTTGTTGCAATATCAATACTCTTAGAAATAGATTTGTTAGAATGTACGATTATTACGAAAGGAAATTGTACATTTGTATAGGACCGTCTGAGCTGTTAATAATGTATTTTATAATATTGTTGAAATTTGTTACAGTGGCACGAAATGGTTTAAATGTGAACAAATTTTGTAATCTCTATCAGTTCTATCGATCAGTAATCTATCAGAATCGTACTGTTCTAACGTATTTTTTTACTGCAATTCTTTATGGTCGAGTAAACAGTTAGTTTTTGGGAAACATGAGTATTCAGTTTAGAGGCACATCACAAGTCAATTCGATCGATCCTTGTTCAACTTTCCTCGTGAGCGACAAACGGAATATTGTTAGTTGGAACATAATATTGAAGGTTAAATATTCGTAGCTGTAAACACGACTTTGAGACAGAAGTTGATATAATAATAATTAATTATGTGTCAATCTCCTCCCGTGACCAAACTATTCAAGTATGCTGTATTACGCATCTATCGGACGTCAATATAATTAATATAGCATACCTATTTGTCCGTAGTATGTTGAAGCGCCGAAATTACAAGCTGGCCTCGAGTCAACGAGGACGTACATGAACATGAGCTACTGATTGTCTTCCTATATTAGTAGTGCTTTACAAACTATCCACGCAGAAGAAAGATCGTAAAAGAAAACACATCTCAGATGATGTATAAGCGCACCGAGGAACAGTTTCAATAATGAAAATAGATTTTATTTATAGACTATTAAGTTGTTTTTTTTATCGATTCAGAAAATTTGGTAACAGAAGGATATTTTGAATCTGCGTATATACTGCGGAAACTTATTGATACAATTGTCAGAAAAGGAGCGACAATGAATGAATGCTGAATTTGCGGAAAACTGGATAAAAATAAAGGATGGAACCTGTCCAATTGTGGGTCACGAAGAAAATGTTCATTTACATATATTTTTTGGGTATATCGTGTGCATCGCGTTTTCATTTCTCGTTCTTCATTCACTCGTTCCAAGCGTTGAGCCAGTATTACAATTTGCGATAAATAAACGGGTCAGGGTTTGAGGATTGGGGGTTTCGCGGGATGATAAGACGTCAAAAATGTTTTAACGTTGGCCCAATAGCGTTGAAGCGTTGGTGTTTCTTAGGCACCCAACAGTTCCATCTTAGGTATAGCGTTCGAAAAATGAGGCGTCTTGAGGATAAGGATGATGGAGCTCTTGGTTGCCATAGACGTCGTCACAAGAAATAGAATAACACAGTGCTGCAAGTGACGAGGAAAGCTTTGGAATATTATATGGAAACGAAAGCTCGACTGGCGAAGGGATAAAATGTTAGAGAGCGCATAAGAAAGGAAGGAAATGATAATAAAAAAAAAATAAAAAAAAACTTGAAGAAATGAAGTGTATGGAATGAGAAACTGAATTGGAAAAAATCAGATGAGCGTCTTTTACAGCATTCAAATCGAGTTCACGGAAAAATAGAGAAAATGAATCTCCCTCGATTTTTCATATATTATTTTGACATTTTATCTTAATATGTAAATGATTTCATCCCATTCTATTTTTTTGAATAATTTTATTTTTTTTCCCATTGTCGGATATATGTCTTTTACTGTAGGAAGCTTGTTTAATACGTGATTCGAGTCAGAGCATCATTTATTTACGAATCTCGAGGGGCCAACGAATAATAAAACTTCTTGAATAATTAATTAATGATTGAGTTCCTAATGGACAGAATGGGTAATGAAAATGGAACAACTTTAGTATATCGTATTTCGTAGGCGTATTACGAATTTCAACATCTAATCATGAAAACATTCGACGTGATCGAATTATCGACATTTTCTTCTTCTTTATAGTCGGAATAAATGCGCTATTCTTCAGATATACAGCCGGGTTGCAAATAATGTTTGTAAATTTATATTAACCATTAATATTTAATTCGAAAATAAAAAATTGAATTGTTAATGAATTCTCATGCATTATTTTTGACAAATCGTTTGATAAATATTTGACGAATGATATAAATTTTCAGTTCATTGGATAACTGAAAACAAACATGCGAACACGATGAAATTTCATCAAGATAAAGCGACGTTACAGTGAGTACATGACATTATTGTTTTTATTTCTCTGTTAATCTTGAGGGCAAAAAATCGAAACCCAAAGAGTCTGTGTGTAGTTCCCATTCCTGTACGGGTGGAAATTTTATAAAAGTCCAATCAATAACTTTCAAAAGGTTAAACAAACTTTTTTTTTTCCTATCGTCTAAGAAACAATCCTGTGCATCATACTATTGCTTTTAGCAAAATCTTTGAAGCCTCTTACTTGTTACTGTCCGAAAAACGTGCTAATTTTGAAATCAATTATCACTGGTTCCGGACAGTTCGATATGTTCGAATTTCACCAGTGCACAGATACTCTAGGCTTTTACAAGTGATAAAAATTTACAAAGAATCTGTCGACGTTCCAAATTGGGTTCTCAGTGGTCTAAATTTGGCTTAGGCAGCTTCTCAATTTAAACGTCGAGCTGGCGTTCCCCGCATGACTGCAAACTGCTTTCTGAAAAGTATCCCTTATAGCGTTAATGAGTTGACGCTTAAAACAGAAAAAAAAAATACCACCTGCAATGGGAGAAATATTGTATTTTTTTTAATGCCTACGAGTAAACGCATTCTCCTACGAGTAACTGCATTGGGAGAAATATTATATAGTTTTTTGATGCCTACGAGTAAACGTCATATAGTAGAGCATGAGCGGTTAGCGGCTATAGACAACATAGTAGGGGTCTCGGTAAAAGTTTTAAAATTAGCAGAGTTGGGGTCAGGTATATAAATAAAATATGAAAAACCGGTGAGGTTCGCAGAGGGAAGTAGAAATTATACTGAATAAAACAATTATGAAATTTATGACAAAGTCTCGGAGCTATATGATACGGCATCATAAACTTATAATTTGCGATGCCACATTTTGGTTCAAAGGTGAATAAATAAATCACAAATTATAATCAATTCGAATCTGAATAATCTTTTAACTTGCAATAACTTATTAAATATTAAGGAAAACATTTTGAAAAGTAATGCCGACGCCGCTGTGTCTAGTACAGAGGAGTCTTTTCTTGAGGGACTTACTCATCCTTCGATATTATATAGGCTTGTCTCAAGTCACTACCACGACTCTTAATTTCGAAAGAAATCCGTTGTCACCTGTTTAATCGCGAATAATGCACTGGAATGTAACGGACTATTAAAACGAGGTAATAAAACCTCTGAATGGGGTCATCAAGAGTAGCTGAAAATTGCTATAACCATATCGGTATAAGCTATGTATACCGTAAACTGAGAGTTCAAAAATAACAGGAGTAAAAGTGAGAACGAGGCTCAACGGCCTTACAGAGCGTTTTAATTCTGTGAAGCTCATAATTCGTAGCTCAAACTACGAAATAATTTAAAAAAAATAAAAATAAACTTTCTTCATACAAGTGCGAATACTTTAGCGCGCTTAAAATCTATTTATTCTCGTATAATGATTTGAAAATTCACAAATGTAAAGAAAAACTTTTTTGACAAAAGCTTTCCGGCACGATAATGGTACATGATTTGTATTGTGGCCGGTGATCATTTCAAATAATTTACAAATAATATCATCATATGAATTAAGAAAAAAAAGATTCTCACAAAAGTAGTATCTTGATATGTCGTATGATATTCGGTTAATTGAAAGTAAACTAGAGACTTTCGCGATTTGCTATGTAACGGAGATATGTGTGAGAATATAATTTATACAGTCAATGAGTAGACATCAGTTCTGAATCACTGCGCATCGTACACGAAAACCGATAAACCGAACGGGTTTACTTAACCACTTACTGCTTGAAATAAAATTAACTAATTTAAAAAATTAAGTGTAACCAGGAGCATGCGGTTCTATGGGTTCGCTGACTAAATATGTTCAATTAATTTTGTTTGATCAATTCAATTATTTTAATTAATCGAATCTAGCGTGATGAAGTTCATTCCGGTGTCTAGATTAGATTAACGTGACCGTGTATGTTCAGGCCTCACGACACCTTTCGTATGTGATTTGCTCATTCATACGTTTTTATTTTTTCATCCTTGAACAAAGAATAAAACTAATTTTTCCTCGAAGCAAGCTATACACGAAGAAGAATAACAATGGATGAAAAAAACTCCTCTACATATTTGACGCCGGATTATAAAACTCGAATAAGTTCGTACAAAAACTAAGAACTCGAGCAACATAAAAAAAAACACTTATTGTCAGATTACAATTAAAATCATCAGACTAAATTTTTTGTACGAGAACAAGAAGAAAAGCCGTGCTTAAGCTGCAGAGGAATTAGTAATATCTCTGCAGTTCACGTAGAGATATCATGGATGAGAAAAAAAACGTTGTAGTCCCTTCCAAAAGGTATTATCAAGTTCGCTGAGATCCGTTTCATATCGTTCCATACAGGGACAACATGACAGAATTAATCAAGTACATCAGTGATAACATTACATGTAGGAATCATGAGAAAAAACGTATATGAATACCTACATTCACGTCAGAATCAGCTACTTTGAAACCTCTTTTTGCCGTATCGTTAATGTGCTAATTTTTTTTTGAAACATTGAATTCGCGACAACAATGCGATGTTGCGTTTAATCTTTTTTCATAAACTCTGGTTACTCCGCATTCCATCGAAATAAGATCAAACTCACTCGAAAGCTGACAAAATTTGCTGAAAACAATCATTTTGCTATTTTCGAAATCAATCAAATTGCACACGGAATGGCAAAAAAAAAAAAATAATCAAGTCTTAGTTTTTAATTAGACGTGACTGTCTATAGACATACGTTAATATATGCTCATTTTTGTATATATGACCACAAGAAAAGACAAATGTACAAAGAGTCACTTTAAGATATACAACGAATGAAACGAAACAAGTTAGCCGGAGGGTTGCTGTCTAGAAACGATTCGTGTGTACCTAGCCTGAGATACTGATGTAGGTTAACGCAGCCGGTCGAGCTTGAAATCTTTTTTACCTCCTTTTTTATCCACAGGATTATGAGTCAGATATCCAGAAAGGACGAGAATGCGTACTAAAACCTCGAATGTGTGATAAAGACTGGAAAAATGAGGAAAAAAGCTTGAAGCGTGAAAGAATCGTGGCATTGGAGCTCTTTTATCCTGGCCGTTTTTGTCTCTCTCCCTCTCTCTTTCTCCGGCTTTCTGTCAGAGTGTTTCTCTCTAATCTCCATACTGTAGCAGATATTTATATATATACGGAGCGACCCGGAAATCGAACACCAGGTTCAGGCCGGTAGGGTGTCGGTTCTACATCGGGCAATGCTCCAACTGTAGCAATTCTACACCGTGTACAGGCACGGTGCTTCTTACGGTGTGTAAAATTGCTATACTTGTATAACCCCGTGTTGAATTGACATCCTACCGGATTAGACAGTCAAACGGAACATTGCAAAGGAGAAAGTTCTTGAAGTTCATAAGATTTTAATTAATAAGTGACAGCTATAATCCAGTGCACTGTAACGTTGTAAAGGCTGAGAAAATCTGAAGGGAGAAATTCTGCTTTTTTATCTTTTCTTAGAAATACACCGTGCACTAATTAAACAATGACAATCAACTCCATGTTGTGAGAGAAATTGTGAAGCAGGACTCCATCGCGTCTATCGCTACTGAGCAAACGAAAGCATGATCGTTTTATTTTCTCTTGCTATACCTACTCGTTGTTAGCGGGTCACCCTTTGAACCTTATTTTATTAACAATAACGGAGCTGAAGAACAACAATCTTCTCTACAAAATTTAACGGTAACAATGGTTCAAAGTTTGAACGCCACTTTTGACACCCTATACATACATTTTTATAAAGCTGAGTGGTATACAAAGCAGTGCACAAATTTTTTCACGTTTATGATTCTGAAACATAATCCTACATTTTTTGTACGTTTTTTTCGCGTATTTCTTTGGGTCGTGGGTATATATGTGATGTGTATATAAGCCCTATACAGTCACTCGATCGTCTGTGCTATGATAGAAATTTGGAGAAATAAAGAATTTTTGATGCCTCTGATGAACCGACGTATATCTAAACAAGGTAATTGTTTGTGCTTTACTGGAATCATAAAAACCGATTAAGGGCGAGTCCGACTTTGCGACAAAAGAGTTACATTTCACGGGTTTTCGAGTGTAGCGATGACACAAATTATATCGCTTGGATCGGAAACTTGGTAGCTTCGGTTTCTCATTCACTCACTGTTTCTGTCGCATCATGAACACACATATCATGAACTAAATGAAGATGGTATTAAATAATAATAATAACAATAATTTTTGAATTTTTCAATATGAATTTAAATGGACACAATTGTTTGTAATAAAGCATTGAAATGTTAGCAATTCAATTTCCATTTGCAATTTCTGATCCTACAGATTTTATCGCGTTTTTTTTTTTGAGTGCTGCATCATAGCAGAGAACGAAATTGAACTATAAACTGGTTGAAAACTGAGAAACGTATTACTGTCTATTTTTGTGCAACAGGCAACGGTAGATGGACATCCATCGCATTTGGCGTGGATTGTTTTAGACTTTAAAGCAATCGTTTCGGGGTATCGGAAAACGTGAAAAAAATAGCCAAAAAAATGAGTTTGAAAAGTTTGTTTTAATCGTAATGTGTTGGTAGAGTATAAATCAGTATAATCAAAATCAATTTATTTGATGTAATTGTCGATGCTTTCATTATTTTCGATAATTCGTGATTAGTTTTTTTAAATTCAATTTGTCAATTTTATCATAATTTTTTCCACGTAGGAAAAAATCAGAAAAAAAATTGGAATAGATATTTTGTGTGAAATCCTTCATAAACGACTATCGCTTTTAGTTGTCGCCAAGAAACTTCGTGGTTATAGGTAATTTCTACATTTAATCACCAAAACGAATAAAATAATCTGGTCGTTTCGACTTCATTTTTATTCCGAATCGCCCTGCTTCTTTCTCCATTTCTGTCTTTTTTTTTTCTCGGAAACTTTATTCCAGCTTTTTCTTCTTTTCCGTCTTCCGCAAGCAGTCGTTATCCAACACACCGACAGAAATTGACAGTCGTTTAAGCAAATCGCTGCGGGCTCACGATTTCAATTAAATTACCTTTCAATCGATATTAGAACTTCAACCTCGAAAGCTATCCACTCGACTTCTCTTTCTCCACCTCTTTTTCTTTCTTTTATATGTTTTTTTACCATGATGCTATCTATTTTCCAGTTATACCCTTCACTCCAAACCTATTTTCTGTTTACCTCCGAATTCACTTATTTGCTGAAGTTACCCGAATCGACTAAAGTATATATGCATCGCGCACTCCGAATCGAGCGGTGCAGATTCGCTGCAGTAATTATTATATAAAAAATCCTGAAAAGTGGATTATCAATATTTGTCAGCAACTAATTTTACTGAACGCCTTTCCAAGACAGGGTTTATTTTCTGAAAAAAAAAAAAAAAAAAAAAAATCTCCGTCCAATTAAAAGAAAAAAAAACGGAAAAAAATCTTTGAACTCGATTCCCTTCTTCAAGGTAATAAATCAAATGTGATTGGTTTTTTGTTTCATTGTAATAATTCATGATGATTCTCAGCCCACTTTCTACATTCGGAATTCAATCCGCACTTCAGTATTGATAAACAAAACTTCGTTATTATTTCATTTTTCAATGGAGATATAGGTCTGTTTCCTTTCTTTTCGTGAACTCGATAATAAAATATTCCGAAAGATATAAAAATTGAATGGAAAAGGTCTGCTCACAAAAAAACTTCTCATCTTTCAGTAGGTGGACGTTTTTGTCATTCAGAAAAATAGTCTCGAAGACATTTCTGTTTAATAAACATGCATCGAAAACTTTTATTATTAAATCGAAACGATAACGTTAAATGAGAGAACCGATGATACTTCGAAACTTTATCGCATTCTCCAAATAATTCACTCACAATGAACTATCTTGTAATTTAATATGTTCTCAAGTAAAATTGTGTTGTGTAATGCAGATAATACAAGTGGAAAACGGAAAAAGCATTGACAAAAAGTGTCTGAACTCCAAGGATTCATACTAAACCAGGGAATGTTTGTAAAGCATTAAAAAAAAAAAAAAAGAATTCTTTTCCAGATTTTCTGGTTCGTTTCTCCGCGTATAAGCTCTTAACGAGTACCGGCTGAAAGCACGTATAGACTAACCATGCTCGAAGACTTCCCAAAGGAATTGGTATGTGGGGAACATCGAGAAGAAGAACGAACACGTTCCAGTCAGGGGAGAAGGAGGGAGCAGTCGCACACGAGAGACAAGACGAGAGGCGAAAAAAGAAGAGAAAGAGAAAAAAATACTAAAAGAAATTGAAGAGAACGAGAGGTGAATGGCCTATGCGAAGATCTATCCGTTTGGCTCTAAGCTTTGCCACGAATTCAACAGCTACGTCACAGTGGATAAACAAGTGGTAACAAGCTACGTGCTCTCATTTCTTCTCTAACTATGTAGTGGCTGTACAGGATGGTCCTTTTATTTTTTATTTTTTTCGATCTTTTTTTTCGATGTGTACTCATCCCACTGCATACGTCAACTCAATTCTCTCTTCCGTAAAGAAGCGGCGATGGGAATATTCGACTAATTTCTTAATGAAAAAAAAAAAAAAGCATTTTCTCCTGTTTTCAAATGATTTCGATACTACGGTGAAGTGTCCGATTGATTAGTAAGCCAGCGAGAGAAAATCAAGGAAATATGTACAAATAGCAAGATAGAAACAAAGTAGAGTTTGAACAATTAATAAATGAAAAATGTTCGTTTGGATAGTCTGTTTTATCCCAGTCACTTCTATATCAAACTATTTGAAAAATCTTTCAATTGAAAAATAATTGTTCAATGGGTTAAAAGAGCTTCAAGTATCCCAATGATAATTGAGCAAACAGGTTGTGTTCGATCCCACGAAACTGTTATCAAATCAAACTGTTATTGATTGCAATCAATCTATATCAATGGGAGTAAATTTAACTCTAACTATATAAACTGATCCATGTCGAGTTTCGGATCATTGAAAATTAAAAAAATAAAACACACCAATGAATGAACCTGAAGCAATACAATTAGAGTGCATTTGAAAAAAAAAACCGATGAACTTATCCATACTGCGTCCAAGATATATGAAATTTTATGAGCATTGTTAGCAAAGCAATGAAGAATTCCCCAAGGAACGTTTCCCACAGGGTCTTTCCATCTCCATTTCCACAGGGTACCTTGCACATCGACCAAGAGTCAAATTTTCATTGAATTTCACGTCTCTTCCTCTACCTTCCCTAAGGGCATCAAAGAGATCTCGTAGGTACCTCCATAGAATCCCAAGGGACATTTACCTCAGAAGCGTCAAACGAGTATACGAGTCTGACGATACGTGCTGTTTGCACAGCCTCTCTATAAAGTTAAGGCATCATTGCTATCTATAGTGATAACTTCCATAGACATACAAGTATGTGCATTATCAGCACGTAGACGTCTTTTTATTTAGATATTCGTATTCGATCACCATATAAACTTTTGTGTATAAGTTAATACGTCCATTTTATATTTACATACGTATATTGCACGTAATTCATCTGGTATTTTCTTTCTTCAAACAAATCTTGTTGATTTTCATGACGTCATATGGACTAAACTGCTATGATTGTAACTCGGAAAATCCACAGAAAGCGCTGAATTTCGAAATGTTTCTGTTCCCAGAATCCCTCGGTTTTTGTATGGTTCGGAGGCCACTTTATTTATTCTGTCAAAAAATATTTATACTATGTCAAAAATATCGATCAGAATATCCACTTTTTTCGAATTCATTTTGTCGAAAATTCGAACGACCGATCCTCCGTTTTAACACCTGTGCTCGACCGATGTACAGATCACAAGTACATATCTCGCCTCTTCTTATTTACGACAACAAATGATTTTCTGATGACGCCAGGATATCCTGCTTTAACCAATTTTCTAAGGTTTTCGGACTGGGTTTAACCCGTGAAAAAAAGGTTTGATGAGATTTTCCGAGTCATCAACATACTCTGAAATAGAACTAAGAATTCTAGCAACAATAATGTTGCTTCTAATTATTGTAGAATTAATTTTCTTCCAAGTTACATCGCTGACTAAAAAAAACTGAAAATCGTTTGCATGAACCATAATTACGATTGAAATGACGCATCGATTCTTTATCGCTGAAATAGAAAAATATAAATAGACAAACCGCCTAGAAGTATTAACATTAAACAACGTTGATAGTCATTGTTATGGCCGGTTCGTGACCTTATTTACGACTTGAACCGATTCGAAAATGTACGTTCAATAGAACATTTTTTTGTGAGGTATTATTTGTAATCGTCTTTCACAATCCGGCAATTGTGAGTGTGCTCCAAACTTGATAAGCGATGAAAACATTTTACCGAAGCATCGTATGTAGTCGAAAAAGTCTCCATGTAGTTTTGTTATCAACTTCAGTAACATTGATGTGAATTGGTAAATGCAACAGGTCATCTTATCTTGAATTGAATTGGCAGTGCAACGAATAATTTTCGTAGTCACTTGAGGCAGAGTGTGTAGATTTTCAAGTTCTTCCTCTTATCACGAACAAAAATAGAGCCAAATTGACATGAATTTTTCTTTGCTTGTATGTGCACAAATGGAATATTTGTAATGAAATTTATACTCTTGTAAAATGATCGTTCTTTTTCACGGAAATGAGAGCAGCTCTCGTGATACTGCTCATCACCAATGGGAGATTTTTTATAGTCGACCCGCTTCGTGAACATACACGGAGAGAATTTTACGCGTAAAAGACTATGTTCGCATTGCGGGGTGAAACCGAATCTCGTCACTTCCGAGCAAAATTTTTCTTGTTTTAAACAGAAAAACAGCAATTTTCTTTGGAATGGTCGACATGGTATCATACCACAATGTGAACATTGATTTTCCGTATAAAATTTTCTCCGTGCAATATGCACAATGCATATAGAGCACTTCAATTTGACGTACCACGAGAAAACACTGGAAGAAATCCTCATGGGACTGATAAGTTTTCAGCGTGAATAATACAAGGTTTCCAAGAAATTTCAAGAAGAAGCTAAAAAGACAATTAATATCTGTTCATGTGTAGCAATCATCGTGGAGTAAATCTGTAGCAAATTTTATCGAAGGAATCGCATGTTAATTTTATTATCGTTACTTTACTGAGAGAAAGATAGAAAGAGAGAGAGTCAATAATTTGATAATTAGTCTAGAATCTTCCTCGAAATCCTTTTTTCCTCCCAGAAACCTTCAATTTTGATAAAAAATACACGTATATCTACAATAATTTTCCGATATTGTGCGATTTGTTTTTGTTACCTAACGTTGAACCGATTCCGCGCTCCTTGATTAACTGCAATATTTTTTATCACTAAGGTAGAAAATCGCGAAATGTCAGAAATCAATTTGGGAAGGATTGTCTAAAAAAAAAAACATTGAGAGAATAAAATATAAATTGGGAAACATGGATAAAAATAGATGCTCTTCTGTATATAAACGCGACTTTTATCGTCGAATGTGAAATTCCAATAAAGGGCTCGCGATTCTCAATCTCTTTTTCCTTCCTTTCAATGTACCGTCTATATTTTTTTTTGTGTATCTATGCATTTCCTTTTGTACTGAAAGTTCGCAACGTCCCATCGTTTATGGTGCTTTTGTTGAGCTGTTATGGGTTCACGAACCCAATATTCGAACGCTTTGACTCGTGCATAACTCCCCCCTGACCTACTCATATTGTTTGGTAGCTATATAATGCATATTTTATTTCCGATAAATCGAAAATTATATTCGGATCGAAATATACTCGGTTCTAACATGAGTCTTAAAAGCCATATGACTAACTGAAAAGTGAAAATTCAGGTAGAAACAGAAAATAATTTATTTTAAATCTCTGTATCATCCAATGTAATTACAGAGAATATACACCATCTCCGCCGCGATAATGCCAGATTATTTTTAAATCTCATTTACGCAATCTCTACATTTCGAACTTCATGATTTACATTCTAAATTTGCTCTATTTTATTAACTCTGTGCATTATGCTAAGTTTGAACATCACAGAAATTCCCAGAAATAAAATGCGCAGTTTTAATAAGTTTCGCAATCATCTCCAATACATCAGATTTTCAAAGTTTGCCGGTGTTCACGCTCTTCTATCTATATAGACCTAACATAAAACGCCGAACTGCCCATACTTGAGGTAAGCCCCATTAACGGTGGTCAGTTATAAGACATTTGCGATGAGAACTGAGGATAATAGTTTGAAAGAGTGTGAATAAAATAGTTTCAACATTGTTAATTGAGTCAAAAACTATTTCATTTTGCATAAATATCAGTAAATTTATGAGAAACCAACAAAATTATTGTTAGCCGCCTTTCGGACTGAATGAACGATCGAATTTGAATTCAATCGTAGTGTCTGTGAACGTTCATTCGAATACGAATGACTGGATGCTGATTGTGACATATTATAATGGATTCGTGGAGGAGACGTTGAATTCTCCACAATTTAGGATTTTTAATCGTTCTCATCAACACGAACCAAACTATTCGTTACGCGAAATATAAATAAAATCAAGCATTTGACACAATAGTCTAATGTAAAAACGCCTTAAGCAGTCATAATTTATTATCTCCATCGGGGCTCAAGGAACTCGGAATAATCGGATTGTTGATTGATGAGTGACATTTTAATTAATTCAGCCCATACATGGAAATCGAAATGGAACAAATGGAAGGTCGTCTTTATCACGTCTCGCACAATGAAGGAAGACCGGTTACGGCTTTTTTGTTTTGTATGAAAGTTTCTGCATGTGCATTGTGCGTTATACGCGACATAAACCAATATATTGTTATATATCAAACGCATATATCTACCATATCTTCAAGATATGATGTATTTATATTATGGCGGATATAAATGCACTCGTACCTTGTTCGCGAGATTTCTTTTTATCGGAACGTCCTGAATGGGACTAGCAACCCTCCCAACACTTTGACGATAAAACGGTACCCTAGTTTTACGCTTAAGGGCTATGGAAGGAGAACGAAAGAGGTCGCTTCCTATTGTCGTTCCAATATCTCAAAGAAACGATTCCGCTATTTTATATCTTAGCGATGGGGTTTCTGTCAATTCATTCTAGTCACTCTATATGACGATGTCAATTTTACTGACATCATATAAAAAAGCTTGTCCCATTTATTTTACAGAGAAAATTGCTCTGTAAAACTACGATTAATAATACAAGTTTTTTAGCAGTGCCATGTTTATGCTTCCAAAGAGTAAACGCGCGCGTCAAGAAATGACTTGCTGCATTTAAAATAAATCATTACAAAAAGGATTAACTAGTTTCTTCGCTACTGGCTCGTGATTCATTTTTATTAAGTAAATATACTTCTGAACTGGTTTGTTTGACTGATTCAATTATATATATATATATATATATATATATATATATATAGAGCCATATCACATCTCACTGAAAACTGAAGTGACAACCAAGTGGCAGAAAGCGCATCGGATCAGTTTATTTGAAAATTCATGGAGTGTAAGACATGCATTTCAGTCCCAGAAATTATCTGTCGCGTAGCCCAGTTTTTTTTTCGTGAATAACATAAAGAGAGATCTATAGGGAAAAAACGAAACTGACAATACGTGAATAATATATGCAGGAATAGAAGAAAGCTCGAAAAGGGGGAATTTGTCGTAACAGATTTTTCGTACTTTCAGAAGGCACCTCCATCTCCTCGTTTTTTCTTAAATCGAAATTGTAGAACGAGAACGAGAGGAAGGGAAAGAGGGGAAGAAAGAAAGATAAAAAGACCGAGAGAATGAAAAAAAGAACATTGAAAATAAAGGAATACGTAGCAGCAGGACACGAAAGAGAGTACGAGAGACAGGAAAACAGACGACAAAAGCACCAATCCGTGTAGTACGCTCTGTCTGACCCGTAACGGACTGCTCTACTGAGCATCCGTTTTAGCGACAGGGTCTCTCTGCGGGTGCCGAAAGGTTTCTGGCTTCTGGTAGGTCCGTCTGTCTCTAAGCATTCGTTTTCCCGTCTTCTCCGTTACCTCTAGTCTGTCTAACCACGCCGTAACGAACCTTCCAGTCATCCCGGCAGTTACCGGACGGAGGAAGAGAGAGAAACAACCAACTATTATATAGGTATGCACAATGCGATGAGGTCATGCAAATATACACCCGACCAAGTTGGTATCAGTATGGGCGTACAGACAGAGGAAGAGGGACGGAGTGAATCTCCAGTCTGCTACCCTTCATTTCCGCGCAAACTTTTCCCTTTCTGCATCTCTCATATTACTTTCCTTACATATATAGTATATACATCAAATTGTATAGACATATGAACAAGAGCAGTTGTCAAAGTCTACCCAGTACCCGGTACTAGTGCCAGTTGCCAAAATCAGCGGACTAACAAAAATTAATCATAATCTGTTTAACGTTACAGTTGAATAGTGTGAAATGTGAAAATTTTGAGGCATCATCAAAATTTATTACTGTTTTATTTTAGGTTTCGGTGCTCTATGGCAGCATTTCAAATATTTCTAGATGATTTGATTGTACATTTCAGCACCTGAGTTTTCTTATAATTTTCGTTATTTTTACTGTTTTTTTTTTTATTCGGATCTTGGGAGGAACAACAAATTGAGATATAATAGTCTGGATTGTATTTTTTCCGGTTATAAAATTCGTTTACTTGGTAAACTTTAAATACACTCTGTTCGAAAAAATACGAGAACAGATCGTGAAACTGTGTCAGCATTCAATGATGAATAAATCTAAATATGTATTTCTACAATAAGCAGACGTGAAAAAGTGATTCAAAATAACAGTTTTTGAAACAAACTTAATTGAAAATTTAAGCAGCAGGACAACTTCATTCGTTATTTGTCTATTCTCAATAAATAGATCCAATTATCTGTACACCAAAATATATTATTCCAGGTCATCTCCAGATTTGAACTCAGATCATCTCTATTCTTGTATACCCACGTCTTTTCGTGAATAAGGCAAGAGCCTTCCCTTATAAGCGTGTTAACCAGAATTGATAAATTGAGAAAAATGTTATTTACGAATAAAGTTGCATTGACCGCAGCGTCATTCGGAAAATAGATATTTAACAGTAGAAGTGTCAAAGAATAAAGTTGCAGAAACAATTAATACAATTTGCCTTACTGCCCAAAAATTTGATAATTATTCAAAAACTCATACTTTGCTTATTATACAGTGTAGCGATAAAACGCTCCTTTGATAATTCGCAATTAAAAGATACATTTTTTTTTTTTCATTTTTCGTTAACAAGAGCACGAATGACGAAAAAAAGAACATTATTTTTATCTTCTGTTCTCTTCACGGTTTTCTACCATGTATTGTCAGAGTTTTCGAACCGTGCATTGCCACAAAAAAAGACGCACATGCATAGAGAGAGTTTTGACTTTTTTTTTCCTTTCTTTAGCTACGTGCAATGAGATTTTTCTTTTCTTACGAGGGGTTGTTCCCTCTTCCGCTTGTCATGGATGGATCAGGGATGAGAGTACGCGAGAACACGTACTCCCTGAAGACTGTTGTGTGACAGCAATCGAGGAGGAGAGTGTACGGGAACGCTTCCACGGTTTTTTCTTCTACCATGCAAGCGTGTTGAACTCGTGTGCTACAACGAGGACGACTTTGCCGCAAATGTACTTTCGAAACGATAAAGTGCGGCTATACTTGTGGCAGAATTTTCGCGTTTTTTCCTCCCGACCATTTTTCTCGTCTATGCTGGCCTCGACTTTCTTATTATATCCTGAACCTCTTCACCTGCCCCAATATATAGTGAAAAAAAGAGAGAAAGAAAGAGACGTCATCCTGCAGCAAGATTGAGGAAGAAAAATAAGAGACGAGAGCACGAGTTGTGAACGACAAGAGAGAATATGTATACATATGGACGTAGATAGTAAAGGGCAGCTTGGAGAGGGAAATGGAAAAAGTTTTTCAGTTTTTTTTAGGGCGAATAGAAGGAACGATCAGATTAACCCAAAACACATTCGGAACTAAAAAAAAAAAGGGAGAAAAATATAGAAGTGGGGTGCTAAACGAATCAACCTTCTTGAGACCAAATGGATGGATTCTCTGGTAAAAAGTACGTAAAGGGTACCGAGCGAGAAGGTCAGAGACTATAAAAACTCAGTAACGTGTATTAAAAAAAACCTTCGGATATGAATGACATACCTTTTCATAATTTGGTTTTAGTAACGTACTGAATGATAACGATGTTGCTACGTCAGCTAGAAACTTGATTTTGAATTTATAATTATGCAAATCGTAAAGTTTGTAAAACTCTCTATCAAATTTGAATAAAATTATATATTTATCGTTGTTCGTATGGAGCGAGGGATTGTCAGAAAAAAGTGTATAATCGATTAGTCGAAGTATACCAATTGCTAATGATTTCGAATTTTATTCCGAATGAGCTTAAAATTTTGCGTTATTTTTAAAAGGCAGATATTCCCAAGTAAACTTGTACTTCAGCCGTTAATTCAATTCGAAATATACTTAAAAGTAACTAAAATACTCGTTTGTTTTCAACTCCTTCCATTTGGAGAAAGATGAAAAATGACAGAAGAGATGATTGACGAATATTTTCGTTCGTAAATGGTTTTTCAAGAATATGTAAAGAAATGCTGCGGATATCAAGTTATGAAAAAATATGTCGCGGTATACAACAGGCTTGGCTTTATAATAATGTCATATGTAGATTCGTGCTTGAAACATATATTATTTAAATCGTTTTCGTTTCATATTTTCTGTCTCCTTAACAAAATAATAACCAATACCTAAAGGAATTCAATCCTTTTTTAAATACAAAATTTTTAAACAAACGAAATGCTTGTTTTCATTTTCTAAAAAGAATTCTTTATAAAAAATTATGAACTATAAGATGCGTATTCGGTTCACGTTGTATTTGTTTTTTTTTTCAGCAACGAATGAGTAAATTGAATAATAGAATTATTTTATTGTAGGGTATAAATTCACACCAAGTCCGTCTCTTTCTTTCAGGTCAAGAGAAAACATCGATAGGTTAGCGCCAGACGAATTGTCGAGTTATAGACAAGTATGTGTGTATATATGTATGCGCGCGTGTGTGTGTGTGTGTGTGTGACTGTGTGTGAGAGAGAGCTCGTCTGTGCCTAAGTATGTGAAAAGTTAATTCGCTTGTACGGCAAAGACAAGGGTAGGAAAACCACGAACGAGAATAAAGATAGTCCAGCGTCGATCGTGAGAATTTACGACCGCAAAATTACTTCCGTGAGATCGTTCAGTGGTTCTCATATTATATATAAAACCTCCGATTTTTCTACGATGTTCGTTCAGCACTAAAAATCACATAAAGACAACGAACATTTCTTATTCGACCGGTTCACATTTTGTTTAAATGAAAAACGAGAAACGAAAAATATTTCTATCTCCAAACTTTGCAGATACACATGTAGAGGCGCATGTAAGAAAGTACTTTGAATTGTCAACGTGATTTTTAAATTAAAGGCAAACAGGTTATCGAACAATTTTTTAAACTTAGATGCTTCATTGCAATATCAATTTTATGGAATTTTTCTACTCTATTACTTGGCTCTCTTTTTCTTTACATTCTATTGGAATTTTTATTATATTGAATTTTTTATTACACTGGCCACTCATTTTTGTCAATTTGCATGCTAAATTACAATAAATGGACAAGACAACGAAGCTCCACAGAATTAGTTATGAAAATATACGAGTTTTAAAAAAAGAACATAAGCTCTGGAGGATGCATTTGGGAATATTATTTATGGAAATTTTAACAGTCATCAGGCTATAATTCATTCAAATTGCTACAATGAAAATGCGAGATTTTGTACGTCAAAAGTTATTACAATTTCTCAACGCCTTTTTTTCAACGTCCGATAGGGATGACCTAGCGTGGAAACCAATTTTATTCTGTCGCATTTAGCTTAGCTCTTAATCTTTCGAAGATGCCATGAATCACTCATTATTTACTCAATTTATTTAACCCGGAGAAGTAGCAAGAAAACTCAAGAGTTTATTAAAGATTTATGAGGAATAAAGTGTACCGGACGCATGTCAATTTAACTGAAAACTTGTGATACACTCAAAAGATCAATTTACTAAACAGCTCTACAAAATTTATTGAACTTTCACCATGAGCAATATGCTTGAGAAATTCATGAACTTGAATATGTGAATAATTTATGTTAGCAAGAAACAAAATCAACATACTGTAATCACCTAAAAATTGCATTGAACAATAATCATTACATAACTAACGGAATCTTCCAAATTTTTAGCTCGCATCGACTAGTCTACGAAAGAGGAATTCTAAAACACATGAAAGAGAAAGTTTCGATTATCTTCGTCTGTTCCATTTTCTCTCGTATCTCTAGTTCCTCACTGATATCCACAACCAACACTTCCTATTCTCATTCCTTGGTCCGTCACATCGAACGATTTCCTGAAACGGTGCACCATTTTCGAGGAACATTTACGAAGAGTGAAGTAGGTTTGAGTTCTCTAACGCACCTTTAAATTCTCACACTGGAACGAGGGAAAACCACAAGATAGACAAGGACTCAAATTACCCAGCTTGGTCCACGTCTCTGCAACGTCTGTCGTTTGCACACAAGCCTTCCTCCATTGACTCCTTTAGGTCGTCAAAGACGCCACGCACATACACACAAATCTCTCCACCTTCCCATCTACATGCTCCAACTAGTCTTTTAGTACAGGGGAATTTTCCTATGCAACGTAGCACAGAAACGCATCGCTTTTGAACTCACACTCAGTGCAAATGTAAGTTTGAACTAAAAACAAAGGACCACAGACGTTCATTCAACGTCTATCACTCGTCCCTTTCCTAACTCTCCCTATACCTCTATTCCATCTACAATATGGTGAAGAACCTAGGTGTTGGTAAATTTATCGTCACTGGGCTAACACCTAACACCTAGCGGGAATTTCAGCTCCAGTGGGTAACTACCGCTGTTCACCCAACTTCCGGTACTGCAAACTTATGCTTCACACGGTACACTTTCTCTTCAATTTCTACTTTTCTCCATGAGATCAATAGTCCTTCGCCACATCGTTTCCGATTGATCGGTTCAAAACAGTCTTTGATTACTGATGACTGAAGAAATGAAGGCAGATTTTTGTAGTTTGATTGTTCCATTGTTGGGACAACGATTGCGTGATCAAGAGGCAGGGCCAGGTTTTTTAGAACAACAATGTGAACGATTCGATTCGATTCGAGTGCTTTTCGAAATAGAAATATAATTTTTCAACCAATTATGATAAGAATCTGAATTAATCTGAGGCAAATGCAATTATCAAATGTCAAATACTCTCAGTGGGATTCTACCGAAGTAATTTAACCAGCATATTACCACGAAAGTTTTGATCCGACGAAAATTTGTTCGAGTGGAAATATGTACGTATTCCTGTTCAGGTCCAGCATTCGTTTTTATCTTCCATAAAGGTTATTCTATTTTATTTTGTAGGGAAAGTAGTAACTGGCTGGGCACAAAATTTTTGCAAATGTAAAATAAGATTAAAGCGAAAGCACGAGCGGAAAAAAAAACATAAGAGTAGATGAGTGTACGGGAATGAAATCTGTGTGCTATATGAAAAGACGGCAGGAATTGTTGGATGCTTGTGCAAAGTTGGTTCTTCGAGTGGTAGAATATAGCCAGAAAGGTATTAGAATTCTTGAGTCGTAGGTCCTTGTCCTGATCCGTCGCATTCCCTTTATTCACATGGTCAATCTATATATGTGTACGAAAACTCGTGACGACTTTTCACTCCGCAGCATCAGGTCCTTCTCTAACATTTCATCGTCTCTTACAATTTCGTGGTTTCTCGTCCCGGGATCGTCTAGCACGTAGTACAAACCCTCGATCAAAGCATCTTGCGTATATACATACATATCTCGATTTCTCAAACTCACAGGGTCGTATTGAGTTGGTTTAAACACGGGATTGACGCCGCTTCCAACTCGAGCTGATGATATATATATTAAGCTCAACGCCACGCTCTCTGTTCCTTAGTAAACATATGTACACATATGCTGTTAGGTATACATATAGATTGCAATGTCGGGAATCCCCTACAGAAATCGTACGTGTCTCTCGAGGAATGGCAGTATGGGTGCTCGACGATTCTGTGGGAACGAGAAAGAGAACACACAAGAACCGGAACTTATCAGATCGTTCGTTGGCTCTTTCGCACGTATGATTCCACAAAATATCTTCTCCTCTCTCGCAAGAAATCACGGATCAAACTACATCCGAAAACCCTGTTTCGCTGAATACTTATTCGTTACTATTATTATTTTTCTTGTTTTTCAATCAAGTGAAAGCATTTCCCGAGAGCTTCGGAAATACTCCAATCATCGGACTACTCTGATTAATCAGGATCTCGAGGAAATCCCATCAAATCTTCTGAGACCAATTGTCATAATCGTGATTCTGTCAATGGGGAATCATACCTTAGCCGGAGACATGTAAACAAAAAGTAAGTAATAATCTACATATGCACGTTACAAGCGCTACTCTAAAGTAGACCGATAGACTTCCAACACATTTATCATAATGTAGAGGAGATGATGGAGCTCAGGTAATTGATATTAAGCTTGAAATTTCAATTTAGGTCAAATTCCACTAATATATTGTCAGTCGACTGAGCTGACTGGCGAATCAACGCGGTGACCGGTTGACCTCAATTATCGATTGTGCTCCCACCCTTTCTATTACTATTTCTACTTCTCTCCCTCTCTCTCTCTCTCTCGCATGTGTCTCAACAAGAGCATTGCTCAGTTTCATGGAGAGGATGTTCCGCGTTTCAGGCTGTAGGACTATGTATATTGTGCTCGGGTAGGTTTATGGAGTGTGTAGGGAGACTCGGAGCTTCAAGGGGTTAGGGAAACCAACATTGAACCCACTGTCACTTCTCGACAAGTGCTTGACATCCCGAGGGTCCCCTATGTGCATTTATGGGTTTATATTTACATATATATATCATATACACATATATACAGCAATGTATGTGAGGATAGAGTTTGGGTTGTTCCAGGATGTAGATAGTAAGAGAGATTCGAAGGTATGTATATCCCGTCATAGATCGACACGAGACGAAGCGGCAAATCAGACATACATGTAGAATTATACGTACATTGCTGGAAGGTCAGAACGCCATCAACTCCATTCTTGGACACAAACGTGTTACGTCCATATAATTTAAAACAATCGATTTGCCACATACCATATAATATATTTTATGGGTTTATATAGGCTCCCTATGGTTGCTGGCGAGCTAGAAACGTCGCCTTGTTTCCTGTAACGGAACGGGGTGGTAGACGGGAATAGAGAACGTGGGAGAGAGAGAGAGAGAGAGAGGAGAAAGCTGACGTTGTAATTTCACACCGCGTGCGCCCTACAAGCTCCATTATATGTCGTTCGAATCTGTCTATATACATCGCGGAAGACATCCTATGCAAATCTCATTCTCTCTTCCTCTCTAACTCGGCTATTTGAGTCTTTGAATTGAGACGTCAATCTTCGAGATCCGTCGTTATCCGGATTTGTCGTGAAATTTCGCAAATACAATTACAAAAAACATTGATATCACCGAGAAATCATTTCGTACGAAGTTTTTCAAGCAACACTCATACGAGATCAATGTGACATTCATTTTTTAAAACTGGTACGTGCAAAAATACAATCGAACGATAATGAAGTTCCAAGTTTATAAATATCGATATTACTACAGTAACAGGAAGAAGTAGATGCACAAGGAGAGAGAGAGAGGGGGGATGGGCGGTAGAGGGCAAAAACAGCAGAGATAGTAACCGCACAATCTCTTTTTATGAATGCCATATAATCGTAGCAGAGAGTTTGTTGGTTGGTGAATACTGGCGGATGTAAAGTCTTGATAAAAATATCACGCAAATGTTGTTGTTATTTGGAAGCACTGGGAACAGCCATTTACGATAAATTCATAAGGGCCTCTCCCCTAGGTAGAGGTATTCCGAGTGTGGAATCATGTCCAGTTTACGGTTAAACGATATTAAGCTCTCCCACCAGTATAACCTTTCTAACTCTCTCTCTCTCTCTTCCTAGCTCAAGCTTTTCAGCTCTCTCTCTTTCTCTTCCTCAAATGAAAACGAGGAACTTTGCCTGTTAACGATTTCACAGTCACCAATGTGCAGCTTGGGATTCCCGTTATCGAAAAGAAAAATAGACACGATCCTGGAAAAAGAGAAAAAAAAAGAGAACGAAAGAAAAACAATGTATTCGTAACCAATACTCTTCTGATCTAATGCTATCAATTTCTGGTGAAAGAAGAAATTTCGACTAATTGCGAGAGTTTGAAAAGTGAGGGTCTAAATTAGCTCTAAAACTGATTGAAACTCAATCGTCATCATATTGCAATTTTCCTTGGTAGTCAGCTTCGACAAAGGTCTTAATTCAACAAAAAAAAAAAAGAACTTTGGAAATTGTTAAGTAATTACCATATTGATAAAGATCAACGCTAACAATTTATCTGTGATTTTTGAAATATGAAATGATTAAAATGTTCTTGCACTCGCGTTGAAAATATCTCCAACAATATGTTCTAAGTCGTGAAATTTTGAAGATTTCGAATGCTCGTGCATGAGGTAATTTCGTCCAAGGAATATCCATCTCGAAATGATTCGCTCGAGGAAACTGAATCAACTTTGCTCTCGAAAGATGGAGTTTCGTCTTGATGAAAAATCTGAGTATGATCACGTACCGCGAAAGGTCCTTCACGAGTCGGAGGTTCGCAGTCGTTAAAATAGCTCGTTGAAACATAGAATATCACAACTCGAAAATTGAAGACTGTGTATTAAGGTCTTCATAACGTGCTTTCGTATAATCTCGAAAACTGCTTATTCGAAATTAAGAAACAAATAACGACACTAAATAAGTAAAGTTGATCTGTCTTTATATATTTTCAAACAAATTTTCTTCTCTCATTCGAAAAAAAGATAGGAACGTCAATATTTTTTAATAATATTGAACGCGCTATCGTCACGAAATATAATAGGCTCGGATATTTCGGGTTGATTGAGTTGAGGTAATCTGCACACACCCGGAAAGTCAATGATAAAAATTGACTACAACTATCGCCATCAATGCATCTTTGTTTCGGTTATATTTACAGAATCATGAAACTGATAATGAGCGGTAACACACTAATAGTAACATGATTTTAATGCGGAATGCGGTGCTATGATCATCATAATCATTATTATTATTTCTTGTGTTTCTACATTAATTATCTTGTCGATTTACTATAAAGTAAGTGTAGACTTCTCACCTATTTTTATTTTTATGATATTTTTTTTGTTGAATGTACGAAAGTATGTCAGTTTACACAGTTAATGACTTTGTATGCTTTTCTCAGCAACAAAGTAATTACCTACGAAATAATTTTCAAAGCCTTCAGCCCCAGTTTTTTTTACCCTGTTCTACTTTTTTTATTTCTCGTTTCTCTCTCTTCCTATCTCTTCTCTTCTATCTGAATTCTCGCTCTCTCTTTCCCTTTCCGTCTATTATTACTTCGGATTGGCAAAGTCAGTGAACATTCGCGATAATGAACACGGTCTATTTAAGAACTGGGTATTATCTCTTTCCACAAGAGCGAAAACCCGAGAGGTTGTGTGTATCCTTGTTTCGAAAATAAAGAAAAAAAAAAAAAAAAATGCAAATCGGTGTGGAAAAAACTCCAACGATAAAAAGATACCTGCGGCGAATACGTTGACAAGTAACTTCTGGGTAGATGATACACATATGTTTGTGGTTCGAGCTTCTGTACTCCCGAGACAATGCAGATGCAAACTTGCGCTCATCATCACTAGTAGCCTCGAGATCCAATTAATCCGTTAACTGGGACATTTGTGACTATTCGTGATAGTATCGATAAGTGAATAGCATTCGTCATTTTCTTTTTCAAATTTCATTCCGTGATAAACAAACATATTAGTATGATGAAACTATTACATTTACAATCAAGCATAATCAATGTCAGTGCAAAAAACGTCTATTAGTTACCAACGTTCACTTCCATCTTACGGACGTCTCATAAAACTTTAATATTTTTTGGACGGATATTACAGAGACTTCAGATGACTTTTCGGAAGTTAATGCCTGGATACGTGAAAAGCTAAATATATGAGCCTCTTTTGGACCTCGTGTTAGTCGGGTAAAAAATTCGAGCAGAAATCAGGAAACGAGGTCATCTAAAAAAGTATGCATATTTATGATGAAAAAATAATGAATGTACGAATTCGAACGCCTCTGAGAGGCGATCAGAGAGAACGAAATTTTTAAATTAAATACCTTCGATCCAGTACCCGCTAATAAACTTTAATTAAATCTCTTGGCTATTCATCTTTTCGCATACAATCTCTTTTCCGTAGAAGATTATGTAAAATTATTTGAAAAACTTGGACATTCTTGCGCTAGAAAGATTTTGAAATAAGTAACATGACAAAATAGGACAAAAATTTGCTTGAGTAGAAACGTATTTCATGAAAGAAAGTAGAACGCTCGGGAATACATATATAGCATATTATTATAAACCCCTCTTGTATTTGATACAAACTTTCCTTATAGGCATGAATTTGGTAAAAGGCTCAAAGATAGGTATTCACCAAACAGATATAACATTCTTTCTCTCTCATACGAGTGAGAGAGAAAGAGAACTCAAAAATTTCTCGCGTTAAAGTTTTTGGTTTGACTCGTTTCATATGTACGAATGAAACAACTGAGCTTGTACAGTTTTGTTAACTCTACGAGGAAAAGCTTGAAGCGGGACAACAAGTCTACACCACAGAAAAGTACCATAACGGCGGTCGGCGGTCTACCGAACTAATATCTAACCCTCCTTTCCTCTCTTCTGCCTCTCTTTTACTGACTTCTGGAGCTTTTCTTCATCGTATTTGGCGAGGGTCTTCGTACATTGCAATTTTTGTTCTTCCCTTCATCTCTTCTGCCTTTCTGTGTTTCAACTACTTATTTCACTTCTTCCGTATTTTTCCATCTTACCTCTTTTCGTCTGTTCCTTGTTTTCTTCTTCCAATATTATGTATATACATATATATGTAGTTTTTTTCTTTTCGCGCAGAGAATTACACAAGAGACGAGAAGATCTCTCGGTGGACTGCCCACGGCCACGACGTTAATTTAAAGTTTAACGAGATCCTTTTGGGGCGGCAACACAGGAAGCTTTGCTCTTCTCTCATCCTCTATCTCTCCCTCTCGCTTGACAGCCGCATGGATACACGAGACGAGAAATTAATTGGGAGCTAGGGCATTTTTAAAATGCCCACCTCGTTTATACTATACCGTTTCTCTATTATGTGTAGTTTCTTTCGGCTCAAGGATTCTTATTTTCCCCTTTGCCCTCTCCCCCCTCTCTTTTTATTCTTTGTATTTGCAGCTGCTAAGCTTATTTTCATATTTCATCTGTAAAATTGCCTCACATCTACGTCACATCGTTCACTGATGTTTTTTTTTCTTCCTGTCATTATTTCTTCACTCTAATCGGACGATAATATCTTTGGATACAGCATTCGGTATTCGGCCTAGAACGTAATGAACTATTGTTTTGGAACAATATAAGGAACTTTATGAGCAGAAGAATTTACCGGGTCATTTTTATATACTTATCATTATAATTATACCGCAAAATTAGGCTACGTAGTTGGTAAGTTTGAGTACTGCTTCCTATAAACTTTAACCAGTTCGTTATGAATATGCCAAAGTTCATTGGATTCCTTTAATGAATTGGTGGAAATTAAAAGTTTCAAAATTTATTTTGTGACTAAAGCTTTGAACTAATTCTGTATTCAAATTCAATAGTTTACGTTTCACTTCCTCTGAACGTATTTAACATACGTCATATTCAATAAGCTTTGAAGCCAGATGGATTAAATTACCAAACCCAATTAGTAAAATTCAAATATTATCTTCTAGTCTATTATCCATTACATGGATTTTCCACACCGAGTCGCGTGCGCTTTAAATCGAGCCACAACTTTTATCGAACGATAAAGAGGAGCCAAAGTTAAATCTTTCTTCGGTAATGTAACATTATTTGGGGGACAAAAGTGTTATAAGCTTTAGCACTCAGGGGCTAAAGTGGATAACAGAACTGAAAGCTTATGGCATATTCCTTCGTTTCGTATTCGGAGAAGTAGAAAGAGAAAAAGCTTTACGCAATACCTCCTGGGAATAAGTAAAAGTACCGAGAAGAAAATTTGCGAATTACATACATATATATGGGTATAATGGGAAGAAAGAAATTAGTTATTCATGGACCTTTAGTGCCTTCCAAGTGGGAAACAGAAAATCTCGTCGTTGGTACTTCTCACTTTACCGAGAGGATTTGCCAGCGATGACAGCGTATCCCAGTCAGAGTGAATGTACCGACGACGATAGAGGCTTGTACGCTCGATTCGTGAATAATCCAACAAATTTCGAGAACCTCTCGCTACGCCTTAAGCTTCTTACACTACCAGCTAAGAAATGTATACAAAGTACTTACATTCTGGATATGTTAGTTTCAAGTCTTCGATATTTGCTAAAAATGAAAGTGTTTTTTTTTGTATATCAAGATTGCGAACAATTTTATCATTTTTTTTTTGCATCAATATAGACAGTAATTTTTTCACGCGCAAATTTTTCTCGGTACCTTTGCACATGGACATTTTCTGGAAAGTGAAAAAAAAAAAAAAAAAAAAAAAAATGTACCTTCATTTAAAAATAAAAAATCGGAAAGTGATAATGGAATGTTGAATAAACGTACGGACAATATAAGACGGATGGATAAGTAAAAAAAAAAACTCCTAATGTAGGTCAAATTAATAATTTCGTAATTATGATCGATTAAGATCTAAAACTATACCGTTTCTCATCCAACGATTTGACTTGACCTATCGGTGCTTGCACTACATACGCCTTAATCGTTAGTGACACATTTTTATATACATTTTTAAGTTTTTTCTTTAAATTCTTAATATTCTCTTTCGCTGCAAAAAAAAAAAGGAGCCGGACGATGAGAATCCCACTGTCATTTTAGGCAGTGATCATATTTACTCGAAAAGATATCGATTCAATACTTAAAAAAATTATAGAAAAAATAATAATCGATATAGTTATCTCTAAAGATATTTAGATATCCCAGTTTTTATGCCTCATACCTCATCGCGATGAGTTCGATAGAAAGTGAGACGTCCACGAGAAATCACTATTTTATGACTCAACTATGCAACGAACATGAATTTTTGTCCAAATGAATTGAACTTTACTTTATTCCTTTTTTACTTTATCCTTATTATACTTTAATCCGAGTACTAATTGTGTGACACGACATAACTTTTCTTAGACTTTATAAAAGTCCGACATTTACAAGTGCACCACAAAAATGGGAAATCAACCAGTGCACTTTTATCAATATTTTTCGTACCGTTATAGGTGTTACGACGGAGACCGATATTGACCATAAGTTTTTCCTGTATTTATCGAGTATATTTTTCCATATAAAAAGCTGAAAAATATTTATGAATATTTAAAAAATAAAATTTTGGAAGAATGGAAAAGGGTGATGCGGTCACCATGGCTGCTCATATCTGCTGCGAGCCGTATTTCATTGATAAGGAAGAACGTGTGTTGCTGGTAGCTTGGTTTGAAAGGTCTGAATTTGCCAAATTATTCTGACTGAACTTGGATGACCGAGGAATACAATACGTAAATGAGTATGCATAGATTTACACCCAGTGGACTATATATACATATACATTTTTTGACAAAACACAGCAGCCGGTAGAGTCAGCGAGTTCCGAATAAATTTACTTAGGTGTGTCGAGAATCGCAGTAGTATAGTATTTGTTCCCTGGGTACATTAGGTACGTATACATACTCCGTAGATATACTCACATATCTACACACTAAAACATCCATGCACACAATAAGAACAGAAACGTTATGTATGTCATTGTCTATACGAAGTCACGTACGTAAGGTAAAATGAGATGATATAATGGAAGATAATAGACTTTTTTTGATTGTCATGATTATGTCACTTTAAGAAATGCATTCTTTTGATTCGCCTATTTCTAATGGGTCACATTATTAGTATACCTTGACAATGATAATTTTTGCGAAGGCTGTCAAAAGATTGGAATATCCAATTTTCTATACCCATATTCAATAGCATCATCTCGTTTAAAAACTGACATCTTGTGAAATTCTAAATGTACAACTGTTTTTGGAATTATACAAAAAATTTAAACATCTTCTCTATTTGTTTGTATTCATATAGGCAAGTGTTACATATACACATAAATAGCAAATTGAGCGAAACGGTATTGCCAAACAGTTGAGAGAGAAAATATTGGCCTGGCTCGACTGTAATAACTCGCGGTTTATCGATTGGCAATTTCGTTTGATGTAGGCAAGAGGCTGCGGAAGGACTTCCACGAGTGAGTAGAGTAAACGAGGATTGAAGGAAGTAAGGAGGTGAATGGAATCAGCTGAACCAGAGCAGAATAAGAGTGACACTTAAGCTCGGTATACATAAACGTGAACGTACATCTCCAGTGAGCTGAGTGGTAAATTGAGCGGAGCAGAAACGACGAGACGATTCTTGGTTGCGTAAATTCAAAAGATGCAAGCAAGGCAGCCCGGAGATAAAAACGAGCAGTACGAAAGAACGCAATTTCATTTCTAAATGAAAAAATCTTTAAAACCAGCCACATACTGAGTCTTAATCATTTCTCGCGGGTTAACATAAAAAAAAATATTCCTTACAACTCCAAATTTAATATCAATACCACAGCATGTCAACTTCAGTCTTTAAAGTGAAAGGGGATCAAATTGAAGAGGAAGGGGGTCCTACAAATCTTTCGTCAAAATCAAAGATTAGCTTTTTGCTAAGTTAGCGCATATAGAATTTTTGAAGATTAGCCATAATTAAAGTTGAGTGAATTTTTAATTCGTTGTCAAAGAGAAATTATTTGAGTGAAGGAATGTAAAAAAATAGAACATAACTAAATTTCTTTATAGACACCTCAACCTACCGAGGTCTTTTCGTTCATTAATACAGACTTGTATGACGCTTAATGAAAAAAAAAAACGGGTCTGCTGAAAAAAATCACCTTAAAAATAACTTCTTTTAATATATACTTTCGTTCTACTTCTTGGCTGAATATAGAATATCCTTGCCCAATCACACTCATATAACCTCGCGCGTATAATTTATTCTTCATTCAAGCGAGGGGCTGAACTCAAAAATGAAAATATATGAGACCCGAGACAATGAAGGATAAATAAGTTATTGATAAAACACAGAAACATGAACCATCTCATAAGTGTCCATTGAAAACTAGCATCAAAAAATAACTAACATCAAAGCATACAATGAGATTAGTACTTCCACATGAGAGTTAACGTACGGATTGAATTTCTTCTAAGAAACTAAAGCACTTATTGCTGATAGTCAATTTAAGGGTACACTTCGATCGACCTATGGACATTGCATATTTTCTCTTTTTACAGTCGGTAAATCATGTTTAACGACGGTGAACGAGGACGTTGGTGCTTTGGTAGCGTGACTGAATTATCTCTTTTCCATTTCCTTCCTTCTCCGACCTTTTACATTGAGCATAGAAAAATGTCGATATATGGAAATGCGAAAAAGCTCGTGCTCATCTAGCTCACAACTATAATAAATCGTAATCGATTTGCCAAAGAACGAGAAAAGCTTCGACACCATGCTCCAATTTGAAAAAATCATTGAAGCCTCATTCGTCTTCGATCTACCCAAATGTACAAACATATGACAATATTCGCAAACAATGAATTCAATAATAAATTTGATTTTATCATTGTGGTTGCTATATGAGAGCTCACATTTGATCGATTCTTGACAATAAATTTTAGATGACGTATATAATAAATAATCGCGCTCGCTTTCTTCTTCATTACTAGGTACCGAGCAGCCATCGCTATACTTGTCATCATATTCGCTTTGTTTATACCATACTTATTCATCAGATGTGCCTGCTTATGTAATTTTTCGAAGTAATGCCTTTTCGTGGATTCAAAAGAATCAGTTCTTATGAGAGTGGATTGAAAAGATTTTAACTTCAGTACATCGAAAAGTGTTGACGGTTGGATTTTTAATTATGTCAAATCAAAAAATCGCTTCGGCTATCTTGAGCGGATTTTTCTGGTATCTCTGTCATGTCATCGTAGATTCGCGGCGGATTTGAGCCTGTTTTACGCAGACACTGCAATGACTACATCGCGTGTTCCGTTGCTTTCATTTCGAAATATTCTCATACCTCATTAAACTTGAATGAAACTTTATCAAAAACTAAAGGATAGCTGTTTAATGAAAGTGAATAGCAATGAAACACTCCACTGCTTCTCGGCTGGGCTAGTCTATTCTTCATAAGTATAAAGTTAAAAAATATTGACAAAAATAACTAGTCAACTAGCCCCGGTCTCCGGTGCAGCTTAATCATTTGGTGATGGCTAATTATTGTATCTGACGTAGAATCGACAGCGATTGGTGCGGTCGGTATATGGCTTCGACGATCCCCCAAGTTAAGCAGCCTCGGGTGAAGCCAATATTTGGATGGGTTAACGTTTAGCCATGCACTGGCTCGCGCATCAATCACTGTGCGGGAGGCAGTTCTTCTGACAATGAGTTTTTGATGGCCCCAAACAGCTGAAGCTCAGTAAAAACATAGCCGCCTGTATCGATCGACCGGATTCTCCATATAGTTTTCTTTTCGTACTCGCGCAAATGCGATTCACTAGTGCGTTTAAATAGAGTGGCTGTGATTAACACTTTGGGCAGGGAGGTCTCGCAGAAACAGAAACAGGAAACAAGAACAGAAACAATGAAATGAGGGGAAAAGTGGAGTTAACGTAATCCTATCGTGGTGGCTTAGGTCATGGAACTTGCATAAAACATTTAATGTCGTTCTTCATTTATTTTATAATATTCTCACAAAAATTCAGGGTCGATTAGCGACCGATCGGCATCGAGTTTATTATGCCTTTACAGCGACAATGTTTTGACATTTTAAAGATGAAGAGGTTAAAGGCGCGCGTGTCAGCGCGGTCCAGTACGACGCGAGTCATTGGAATGAATATTATTTTAGTTTTGTATTCATATGTAAAAATGTAATAGTCGGTTTATAGATACAAATTTGTTTATTAAAAACTGTTATTCTTGTGAGTGTAAAAAAATGGAATAGGCATAAGTATTGAGTACAGACATTATCAGTATGACTAGCCACCACGGCAGTATCTTAAGAGTATAGGTCGTATGTGAAATCAGATTTTGTGAGTGAAATTCTTCGACACGGTTTGATTGGTTACAAAAAGGCCCTGTCAACGGATTTTTGTCATCGTCCTGCGTCCTCTGACAGAACCTTTTTCTAATCGGTCGAAAGCTGGCGAAAAATTTCCAATTCGAAAATTCGAAGTGAGGTTAGGTGACTGATCCATACTCTTAAAGTGATGGGATGGGCTCGTAAAATCCTATGGGTGTACGCAGGAACAATAAAAATAAAAATAAATATATCTGACGTAGAAAATGACAACGATAAAAATCTTAAAGTTATATATTTCGAGAGCCGGCTTTTTGAGCCAAAATATTTAATGTTACGTACGATTGAAAAAAATGTATTATATCTATAAGGACTATTAGATAGGTAAACACTGGAAAATAGAGCGAATTTTAAGAGTGAAATGGAAAGACGATGATGACTCTAATCGCGTTTAACGCATGTTACTCACAGTTAAAACAACGTGTAGTCCATACACACGAATTCGTACACGTATAGGTGTAATGAGTGCTGGCTTTACGCGCAACAGGTGAAGACCAAGAGTCGTATGGATTGATGCCGCTAGCAACACACGATGACACGAGACGAGAAACGTTCTTGAACGAGGAAGAAGATAAAAGTTTTAACTATTTCGATTATGAAACGAATGGAAGATCTTCATATAACTTGTTTGTGGTGAAGTTTTCTGAAAACTGACTCTTGGGACTGATAACAAAAATTGTATGGCCTCCTAGAAAACGTAGTTCGTATTATTGCGAATCCAAAAAAAAATGTTGTCACCAATCATCAGTAGAAGGTCCTTCTTGAAATGGGGGCTGAAAATTACGAGCCCATGAGTTGAGCTGCATTTTAACAAAGCTGCTACAATCTTTTGAAACGTGTTATATTGAATACAATGTTCATTGATTGGTCGGATGACATGCAGACAAGTTAATCGCGAAAGTTGGACGACGATTAAAAAATAAAAAAAAATACTTGTAGACAGTCGACGAATGTTTTTTTTATTGCTTTTAAGTGCACGTTTACTCTAAGAATATTTAAAATAACCGACGTGTTTCAAAATTACGGATTATACTCCAGCACGGAATGCACGGAAAAATTACAATTACTGAAGATCAAATGAAAAAAGCGTTTCGCATTTAAAAAAAATCTAAACGATGATAAAAGTTTTATTTCTAGCAATAGTTTTTGTAACGAATAATGCGTAGTAGAAAATGGATTATCATAAATGCTCATTGAATGGAAATTTTTTCACAACGATTAATGACAAAAGTGAGCTGCAGAAAAATCTCACACTGAAATATCGTTTAACGATGCAATCGACAATAATTCTGTACGAACTATGAATACAGAAATTACTCAATTGATAAATTACGCGAATAATTTATTAACCCAGACTGTCGGCAAGTTTGAGCACTAATTTATTACTCCCTGAACTGAATGCACGATAATCTGATGATGTACGCATTATTCAATGGTGAACGTTACTAAAATCCACAGACGTGCAACATAATATCATACCAACATGAAGCCCGCGAAACTCGTTAGGTCGGGTATGTACCCAACATAATCTACAATGTCCAAGAGCTTTCGAGATTCCCACGTGGCTCGTATCTTGTATGCGTATACGTCGTGTATTACGAAAAATACACTCCGGTTCTCCACTCGACATCGTATATTTGCATTAACTTGGAAAAAAAAAAAAAAATTTCCGAGCAAGAATTTACCACAAAAAAGTTTGGTTCGCACTCGTTATAATTACTATTACTGTGATAATAATAATAATTATTATTTTTGTGGTTTTGATTATAGTGATACTACTGTAACCAGTAAAATTAACAAAATTTTCGGATCAAAGTATTCAGTTTCGACTAAATTGAAGCTGCTAACAAATGTTGAGAAACTGATCAGAAAAATGTCGTTACGATGACATGAAATCGTGAAAATGGTTCGATCGAATTAAACCGGGCATATTTCCTTTATTTGCGTAAAATTTCAAATGCATATGCATTGTTATATCAAATTCTTGTATGTGATAGAATCGAGTATAATCATAAAGGTAGGTGCTAACTAATGAAAAATTGCAGCTAATAAAAAATTCTATGAAAATTTGTGCGTGCATACGCAATATTTTGTAAGTGGCATACACGCTGCAATCACAAACGTATACGTATTAAATTTTCGTTTCGTTAGCAAAAAAAAGTCCTGTGAACGGTGAAAATGGAAATAATGTTTTTAACCGGCGAAAAATTAACAGATTCTTTTCTCCACCACTGTGAATCGTTTTGTCTAGAAAATGTATACTCAGCGAGTGTTCGGATCATATGAATAAACGTTCAACTCGTTACTACGAAGCTTTTTTATTGAATTCAGTGAAGGCTTGGAACATCACCCCGTTCCAGGACGTTATACCGCCTCACTGGATTTACATACGCTAATATTATGCCAAGGATTACTTTCATTGTTCCGCTCAATAATTTCATAGATTTTGAACGGTGTACTTAAGGAATAATACCTTCATCCTGCAAGTAATCGAATATTATAACGACGTTAATTGGAGTGCTCAATATTACGATCCATCCAGAAACTCGTCTACAGTCGGGCAATTGGTTTCCAACGTTTCCTGGAGTGTATAAAAAAAAAAAACGATTCCATTCGTTGAATTTCTCGCAAACAGGACAAACATATATTCCAAAAAAAAAACCACTAATACCTCGATGTAATCGTTAATGTCCCATGAAAATTTCACAAATTTTGAATTATTCTGGTTTGAATCACCAACCATCTTCAATAATACAGTAACTGATAGAATTGCTGTCATGATAAACAGGCAAGAAATTGTATATTTGAATACTCAATTTTTTTCCGTTCGCTGTACAATCACGGTTTTCCGTAGTTTGCGTTCATCGCTCTCACCCTCGAGGAGTGTGATCCAGCTTGGGATAAATCTCAAGGGGGATTGCAACGAAGTGAAGGGTGCTGCAAGATAACAAAAGGAATGAACGGCTTTTACATTATTGTTATATTTAGCTAAAGAATTGAACTTAATTTATACTTAATTTTTTTCATATGGATATCGAATGTTTTTTAGGAAATTTTGCTTTTTCTTTTGTTTTCAATGTGGTACAAAAAAAATCAGATTGATTGTAATTCCAGACGTCGTGAAAAACAACAACGATAAGTTCAAATGAAAATCACTTAACAGAAAATTTAGCTATGAATCTGTGTGTAAAAAAAAATAGTGGCAAGACAAAGTATTGCGCGGAAATGCCGGGACAAAGTTACTGCTCGAAAGGGAATTAGGGAGCAACTAATCACGGGTCTCGTGGGAGGAGAGTGAACGAGGAAAGGAAGCTGGGAGGAAGACTATAATGGTAACGTTACGATCGCTTACGAGTGGCAATTTCTCGTTTTTCTTTTTACGTTAAATGTGCACGGGAATAAAGTGAAAAAAAAAAAAAAAAACGATTATGTATAAGAGGCAAGATGAAGATAACCTTTCATGTTACGCCTTAAGGAAACTTCAATTATACGTACGATTAAATACAATTTGAAAATTACAAAGGGTTTCATATAGTTTAACCGCTGCTCATTAATAATATGCATTCTGAAACATTATATACAAATATCGGTCAATGGAATTGTTCGTTGACCAGACTTTAATAGTTCGGAATTAAGGAACTCAATAGGGTAAAAGTGAACCCAATTACAGTAATTATGAAGTCATTATACAACTGCCAATGATATACAGACTGAGAAACATTTCTGCTATTCACAAAAAGGATATTCTTGCTTACTTTTATTTTACTCACTTACTGCTCATCTTTATTCTTGATGTGAGTTGTGAGAGTGTTTAATCATTGAAACAGAGCAACTGCGAATTCATCAGATTAAGAAGTTTTGCATGGCTTTAAACATTATTTCAACGGTATTTTAGTTTGAAAATTGGAAAAACCCATTTCATTTTTATTTTTTTTGAATATGTGGTCTCGAAAACGTGATACTTAATTACGAAAGAAAAATGGTCAAATCTTTTGAAGGTCTGCATCATCCACTGAAACTGCAGTCTTACAAGTCGTAGCAGTATGAAAAACTGGAAATAAGATTATCTTAAAACAATATTCCTTAGATCGAGGGCAGAGATTACTCAGATACTGTTAAGCCGATTGATTACACGCTTTGTAGATAGTAGATCTTGAGTGGAACGTGTATTTCCCTTGACAGAATTATTCTATAGATATTTTATCCTAGCCCTACGTTTGCTTGTTCCGAATAGAGCTAACAGTAACACTATATTCATAAAGATTGCAAAAGTTTTCAGTTCTTTTGTTACAAATTCGGAGAAACGTCTAATTCTTTGCTTATAAAATGTTTATTTTCCAATTCAATTGCATCAAAATTTATGTTTATGTAAGGCTAAATAGCATGCAAAACCCTTATATCGTGGGTTCAGCAATGAAAAAATTAAAAAGAAAAATATCTAAAGAACGCGTTGAAAAAGGGGTTTTGGATCAAATGATGGACTTAAACCAAAGTTTAAGTAAATCACTAAAGCCTTTTAAGCATAGGGTTTATAATTACTTGTTTACGGCTTAATCGTGTTCAATAAAGCAATATGTAGTATAACATGGGAAATGAAAAAATTACCTGAACTTTTTAATCAAATCTCGCGTAGCCGAATGAAAATACAACTCCGGACTTTTCTAAGGCCGTCCGAAAACTTATCGCGTAAAGGGAGTTCACGTACTTAACCAATATTCTTCAGGATTATAACGAAGGTGAACGACTGCTTTGCCAGTAGGTAATTCATGCGAAAAACTCTTATCTCGTATGAAACTTGATCTTGGCCAGGCGACCCCAGATATACATTATATTCGAAGAACTTTGGTTATGATTTAAGTGAAATTATAAAGTTCGTATTCAGTCACCGCATACGTCAGAGCAAAGAAAACGTCATCGAAGGCTCGACTTCGTAGCATGGGATCGTGATTGGTCGAAGAATACGATCGAACGATCTTACATTCAATTGACATTAATCTAGCGGGGTCATGTTTCGGTTCATGGGAGTTTCGAGTTAACTGCTGCTATAAGAAAAATATAGGGAGAGAGAACGGCATGTTATGCTCAATACAAATCTCGTAAAATTGCTGCTTATACGAGTAATCATTATGATTAAACATGAGCATCGGTACTGAATATCTTTGGGGATTCTAGGAATGCTCTCGCATCTAAACTGGTCAAAAATAAAAACTTTGCAAGAATTTTTTTTTTTAATCTGCAAAATTATTATTTTATAATCTTTCGATCTTTATAGGTGGGTACATATTCTAGATATAACACAGCTTTTATCAATCGATTTATTTTGAAAGAAAAATATTTATAGGACTAATCCTAAACCGCAAAGAAAACTAAGACTCGAGAGACGCCACCAGAACTCGTCACGAAATGTTGAAAAATCATAATTATAAAAATATATGTATATG
Organism: Campoplex capitator; assembly: GCA_037576405.1. Lineage (NCBI taxonomy): Eukaryota > Metazoa > Arthropoda > Insecta > Hymenoptera > Ichneumonidae > Campoplex > Campoplex capitator. The sequence goes on along the minus strand of JARBWI010000009.1, from coordinate 10,766,964 downwards.
GTTATTGTAATGTTCGTCAAAGGGTGAAAAAAATGTTTAAAATTTTAGACAATAGTTTCAAAATGAATTCACAATAACGGGGTTCTTTGTACGTTACATTGTTCCTAAAAATAAAATAATAAATGAATGAAAATAAATTTAAAAAAATTACACATATATTCCATGATATGAAAATGTTCGGGTAGATAGAACAACAGTGAAGCGGAAATTCAAAAAAGCATCAAATTTCATATGCAAAGTGATGTCAGTTACAGCTTTTTGTTTATTAGTGAATCATATATTCGCCTCTGGACCTTTTATATTCGCGGTTATTCTTTCCTTTTGCTCATTCTATTTTCATCTTCGTCATTCTTTCTATCCTGCTCAGTGCTTTGGCTGCGAAGCTTGCGCAAAATCTCACGTTCAGCTGAAGGAGCTATTATGAGTCTTTTCCAGGTTCACCCGATGCAACTTCAGCGAGGATAAGGGCGGTATGAAAAATCGCGGCTTTAAGAGATTCCCAGGGGCGCGATATAAAACACTGGGAATAGCTTTCCATCGCGATAGTACTGACTACATATATACGAACTAGTTGAAACGTACCCACCTCTCTGTTCACGAGAGCATGGAATAGAAGAGTATTAGTGAAAAAGAAAGGATGAAAAAGGATGGAAGTGAGAAGAGAGATGCACCGTTCGTGCGGTTTTTTTTCTCTCATAGAAAAACTGACGACTTTCACAACTTCTCGCGGCTCCTCGTCCGAGCAGACAAGACGTCCGGGGAAAAAAATTATTCCAGCGACATGAACAAAAGTTCGATAACATTGCAGTGAAAAAAAAAAGACCTTTCACTTTTCTACTCTCGTCCACGTGCAGCTCTAAACCTACAAAAACTTCATTGCCGTGTGAGGCAAAGAAAAACAGTTCAGCACGCAAATTCACTTTAGCCTTGATTTTTCGTTTTTCACGCAAGAATAACGTTTCTTGGATTTTCCCAAGAGTTGAAATATCACGGTAGAAGGTTCGAGAGATGCTCGTTGGATCGGAGCGAGAGATCGCGAACGGAAGCGAAGAGATATAATGGACGACGGGGCCAAAGAGGAAAATCGTCTCGAATGTGTCCTTAAATCTTCAGGGAATAGTAGCGAGTATAGCGGTCGAAAAAAGGCCGAGAAAAAAAGAGGAGGTTAGGGGAAAGAAGGACAGCGAACGGTTTATCTGGAAGGATATAGGGAGAGAGTCCAAGGATATAGCCAAAAATTTTGTTTCCGCACTAACCAAATCCTGTTGCAACTGATCTCATGTGTACAGGGTTTTCGACGTAAAATAAGGCAATTTGAGACTGAAAAAGTTGTATAGTTCAATATCAAAAAGCTTGAGATGAGAGAAGAAATGTAACAACAGTTCAAAGCTCGGTATTTTCAAGTCTAGTCTTCTATCAATTGTAGTAAACCACCTTTAAAAATAAACCGAAGCTAATGTATCTATAGCACGAAGCTAATGTCCTTTTCAACGAGAACCCCTAGAATTTCGTTCGAATTTTCTCTCAGTCCTCAGTATAAATCATAACACCGGTAAATGATAGTCTTTGACTATGAAATGTCAAAAGAACAAAATTCTTATCAATTACTCAAGCAAAAACCCCTTTATTGGCGGGAGAGCGAACTGGACATTTATGGTGGACAAAAAAAATTGCAAAAACAAAAGATTCCAACAGATGGGCTATCTTGATTGATAAAAAACGTATTTGCCATCAAAACTAATTTAATGAGCAATAAATAAAAGTACAATGATGATTACATCCTGAGTTGCAATGGTTTTTATGTGCCTCTAGTTGAAAAAAATCATGAAACCAATTAAATGTTAAAAATTTGAAATAAAATGAATGAGAAAACAAAGAAATTTCAATGAAAAAAAAAGTGTAAAATCCCGTCGTTAAGTTTTCTTGTGATCTCTACATCGTTAAAACTAATGAGTTTATGTCGGAAAAAATAAAAAAATATGTATGCGATATAGCTATTTATCATTCTGTCAATAATAGCAACAATTTTATGCCAAATTTCATGCTCACTATTATTTTAAAAAAAAATTTTAATCAAAATCTTGATTAGCGATGCTGAAAACCTACGAATACCATTGGTATTCAATTTTATATGATTGGAAACCTATTTTATAGGCAGCCTACCACTAGCCAAGCCCATCACTTTTGACCAGGCCAGTGCTACCCGCCATATAGCGGGCCCACCAATGAAGAGCTCAACATAATTGTAATTTCCGTTGAAGCAGAATAAATTTCGAAAAGAAAATGTTAATTAAACTTTTAACCAAAAAAATGTCAACCGAATTCGATTTACATCGAAATAGATATTGGAATCAAAGTGTAAGCAATGGATCTTGATATTGGAATGGATGGAAGGAAACGGTCATATCCTTGTTTCGTAACATTCGAGAAAAGTCGTAAATTGTGCCTTGATTTTTTAAAGAATGCCCCATATATGCGTTGAACACTCACGCATACAACTTCTCACTGGACACGAATGCCAAACGAGTGAGCTTTCTTTCCATCTCCCTCGTACCGTTTCTTCTTTTGCTTTACCGTGGTGGGCCCACCTTCGCTGATCTCTTTATCGGGATATTCCTTGGGGCTCTCTTGGTCCCGAGCAAAAGGCAGCCAGAAACCGCACTGATAAATCTACGGTTACGAGTTGAATTTCCACCCATCCTGAGTGAAAGAGGGATGAAGCCCTGTGGCCACCCCCAGAGAGATCTCGTCCTATCTAACCGAGGATGAAACTCTTGGAATTCGGGTTTAAGTGGATGTTCCAATGTAGGTACACATGTACATACAACGGTCTATTTGTATTATACATATATACATACAGGGTGTCCAATTTAATAAAAAGTATTAAAATGAATCGAAAATATGAGCTCATAAAACGAAGTATTTCCTTCAAAAATTTCATAGTTTTGAACATTCAATGATAATATTTATCATTTTTTTCGACACTTCGATATGAGACACTAAGACCACTTTAAATATTACAAATCGAAAGGACTGATCTTTGTAAAAAAATAGCTAATTCTAATATAAATTCAATGAAAAAACAATTATACAGCTCAAATATGAGAGATTTCATGGCTATCCTAATTGCACACGCACAGGGGCACATTCCCCTTCACATCTCCACTGGATCTACAGTCTCAGATCAGCAAAAATTCAATTCAACTGTTTAAAATGGTATCATGCTAAACAGATCTTTGTTTGCTTGCAAAGTATCTGGTTGGGGGTCCGTGTACGTCTTAGAGACAGCTACTATTCCATAGAATGGAAACGGTTTTTTTTTCGTTCGGAAAATTAAGTGTTCTCACAACGGTACCGTAGGTGTGTCAGAGAAAAAAATATATTTTGTATTACCGTCGGATTTCCTCCTTAAATACATAATGCTTTTCTAGAAAAGGCTTTTTGCATAACCTTTTTATCATTAATACTAATGGTCTTTTAAAAATTGGACACCCTGTATATTAAGCAGATGTGAGGAGTTATCGGTGGAAACTTCTATTCAGATTTTAAAAAAACTGTATCGTAATTTAATGAATCTGTTTTCACATCAATTCGATGTTCCTTCTGGAAGTTGAAACAAAATAAAACTAGTCAACAAAAAGAGATTTATGCATTTTTCAACACAGTCATTCAAATGATAGAAAATATGAGCATACTTGAATAAGTGTGCAGGCTATAAAAAATCAGAGCGTTGAACAAAAAAAAATTGAATCGCTCGGCCAAAAGGATTATACATATAGACGAGTTGATTCTCTTACTTGGCTTTTCATCCTCGTTAACTGAGACTTCGGTTTCTTTTCGCAGCGTCGACGAACTGCTAATTAACCGAAAGGAAATCTCGTCTGAATTTTCATCCGAGTTACCGAACGGGTCAAATTTTACTGACGTTCCCTGCTCTCTTGCTTTAAGTGCCAAATCGACACAACCACATTTTCCATCACATTAGTGGACATTTCATCTTTTCTAACTATTCGTGTGATTAAAAAAATATCGAGGATTATCGAATACGTTCTAACAATTCCTATGCACTGTGCCAAAAAATCTATCATTACTTGGATAAGAAAAAAAATCTTCGCTATGAGAAAATAATCGTCATTTAGTTTCTAAACTTCTTTTGCCAGATAAAATTCTTCCTAAGAAAAGAATGTTCTATTGAATCAATAATTTTTGTTCTCAGTATACCATTTATTGCATCAGAACATCAGAATATGAGCTCCTATTCAGATTCAAATGATTATATTATGAATTTCCATACTGTCCAAATGAATGTCATTTATAATTTGAATAAATTCCATTTGAATAAGTAAACTTTTATTCAAATAAACCAAATTACACGTCAAGCGAAATTCCGCGATGATAGAGACGTATCTCTGTGGAGGACGGGTCGACACGAAACAGAGATAGAGTTAGACCTGCGTTGAAGGTATTTCTGTATGTGTATATAAACCTGAAACAGCATATATTCGAGAATTTTGACGGACCACAAGCTCTGTTGTGAATTTGAGCTTCTGATGCTTCCGCAACTCAGCCTCGACTGTGTGGTCGAACGCAGCCAGCCAACCACAACACGTGTAATTTATATATGTATACATACAATCCCATGCTGAACAAATGCAACACCCAACTGTCGCATTGCTTTTCCCACAATTAACGCATAAACCGTGGATTTCCTAACCCACAAAACGACAATTATAATCAAGTCACGAAAAATTATCTCTTTAAAGCATAAACGTCATGGAACGTGGACGAAAATGTTATATTTCCTAAAAGGAAATAATAATTCATAGTAATTAATATTACTCAGCCGAGGAGTTTCACTGTTAAATACTTCATTCTATTTACTTATACCCTAGTATTCGATAACGACAAACTTTGGATCAACCACTGAAATATTTACCGTTTCAGATAATTTTATGATTTAATATTGTTGGATAAAGCTGATATCAATTATTTGTGGAAAATTCGTCAAAAACACAATCCATCGAATTTTAATTCGTCGGAATGAAATTCGTGGAAAATACTTCATCGAATTGCGATTCAACGATAGCTGGAAAAATTGATAAAAATTTGTAATTATAGCAGGAAATATTAGATTTTTTTTTTTCAACCATAGCGGGAAAAATTAATAAAAATTTGTGACTATATCAGAAAATATATACTATTTTTCTAACTATCGTAGAAAAAATAAGTAAGTATTTGTAAGTACAGCGGAAAATACTCAAATTTTTTTAACCATAGCGAGAAATGGTTATAGGATTCGACGAATTGTTTTCGACAAATTTTTGGCAGATAGGAGAGGTGGAGGCAGAGAAGACGCGGAGACGGAATAGGTGAAGCAGAAGAAGCAGAGGCGGAATAGGTAGAGGCAGAAAAAGTTCGCGCGCGAAGAGCTCGTTGCTTTTCTAGCAATACGTTAAACTCCATAAAAATTTGTCGCAGTGTCGTTATCGTCGTGCGGATGCTCAAAATATTGCCAAAAGAACGTAATGGAGGTCGTTGTGATACATCATATGGAATTGCCGCTGGCACGTGGTAAATTCGACTCGGTTATGGGCTCCAAAGGATTACCAAATTCTATATGAAGACGGTACATATAAGAGGACCGATCAAATTCATATTTATCTGAAACCATTTCACATGAAAGGATATTCGATGAATTTGTTAAACAACTCGAGTCGATTTGGTTTTATTTTGAGTAACGGAAGTGTCTTGTCACTTTCATGCGGATGATGAAGGATTAGATAACTTTGTGCATATCTGAAGAATTAGGGTTTCAAAATATGACAGAAGAATAAAGCGTTTTCACAGTGTGGCGAAAAGGTTGATCGTGGTCAATTGCGTTGGATAAACGAAACAGAATATATATCTCAGATAAATCTTCCAAATTTTAACATTCGCTACACTGCAACCGGATTATTATCACGAATATTATTATTTCATAACTATACACGAGGGCACTGTATAATGGAAATTGTTTGAAAATACGCGTATAGAACAATACCTGTAATCAATTTCGGAGTATTTTTTTTTTTTATCAAGAAGCCTTATCGCACATCGTTGCTCAAATGCTGATGACGGTCTCGAAATATACACGTATCTCTTGTTAGCCAAATAAAACTGGAATACCAGCCCTTAAATGGATTTGCATTGTATGGAATGCAGAACACATCGAAAAAAGGTAGTAGCGAAAAAAACGGTTTATTCGTCGAATCGGTATTAATCAGATTATGTTATGTAATCGCGTGACAAAATTTCTCGAACGAGAAAAAACTTTGGTCCCTGGACAGCTTCAATTTTATTCACTCACCGTGTGTCATGCGATATAAAAAATACATTTACTATATACGGTCCGGGAACTCGAATAGTTTTTTTTTTTATTTATTTTTTTTATAATTTGAGCTGAAAAAAAAACGAGTGGATCGTATTTTATGGGCTGTTGGCAGAGCGACAAAAAAGAAAAAGAGCGTGACGGAGAAAGAAGAGTACGAATGCATAAATTACATGCAAACAAAAGAATTTGAGTGAGGTCACTTTTGCATTTTTATCGCCGTGGGATATACGCCATGTAAAAGAGGTTAAACTTCATTTGCTTTGAGTGCGTAAACAATTTAAGAGATCCACTGAGCAGAAAAAATATTAGTCGAATGGTGACTTGTTTTCAACATTGCAATAGACACATCTTTTCTTACAACTATAAAGCATTTCTTCAGTTTATATCATGAGCGCCCAGTTCATCTCACTTACTCGTTTTTTTTTTTGTTTTTTTTTTTTATCTCTCTTGGCCATGGCCGACTTAAAGCTGATCTCTTCAAGTTTTGTGAGTCCAGTTACCCTCTATGCTTTTTCACTTTGCTTCACCGACGGTTCCACCTGTTCAAATTGGTTCCTAATTACTGGCATTTGAGGCGAATCTAATACGGGGGCCACTGTCCCCAGCAGCAGAGGCCCGCCAAACTTCAACCTCAAACTTACTCTTAGTGTAGGATCATAAAAAACCAATCGGATGATATTGGAAAATGTGCTTTCCGTTGGCTTTTCCAGTTTTATGTAAAGAACCTAAAGATGACCTTTCTTATATTCTTCTTTTATCTAGTCCTCCCGACTCCAATACAAGTCAAGAATTGTAAAAGCTCTGCTTCTAACTGCCTCTATATGCGTCGATCTCCCAAGTCATTAATTTCTTGAATAAAAAAAAAAAAAAAAACGACTTTTCTCAGCCGTTCCTTCTCCCTGCCAAGCTCTTTTTCCTGATTGTTCACGATCCTTCCCAAGCCGAGAAAATATGGATCATTTGTTCTGGATGATCAACTATGACTCTATTTCGACTTCCGGACCCATTCGACCGATACCATTGTCTTCTTCGTGTTCTCGTTCCAATATCGATTGTTAAGCTTGGAAGGTTTCACAACATTGTCCCGCTTCAACCCCCTTCTTGCCCCATGCGATTTTTCACAACATGCAGTATGAGAGAAAAAAAATAGATTTTATCTATATGGAATCGTGTGGTCAACCGAGCTGATCAACGAGGCAACAAAAATTGTTCGTAATGCATCGGAAAGACGGATTCAACTTCAGCGAGTTAAAATCGAAGTTCAGCAAATCATCCCCTGTGACTAGGCGGCTACAATAGACTAACATCAGTCAGTCAGATATGCAGAAGTATAAAAACAAATATGTTCATTGATATCATTAATACCAGGGGTTTTTAAATCTCTTTGCTACGAATACTTATTTAGGATTGCCGCGTTTAATGTCACGATAATTATTATCTAGCGTATGAAGCAAAACCGGAGCGTGCACTGAAAGAAAAATGGTGGAATCAACAAAATATTTAGGTGCATACGAACGTCAAAATATTTTGTTGATTCCACAATTTTTTTTGCTCAGTGCAGTGATTTCGCTGGAAATATTTGCTCTGCATTGATATTAATATCAGTTGAATAAAGAGATGCGACGTAGAGAAGTGGTGACGAGAGCGAAGAGATGCACCATATGGTATGTAAATTCTTCGGTCGATACATTTGCCTCTGGTGTAACACAGAGAACGAACGGAGAATAGAGATTGGAAATCCTTCGAAAGGAAACACGTGTTAATTAGCTGGGTAGAAAAAATTTTTTACATCGAAGGGAGAATGAAAAGGATAAAAAGAGGAATGGTGCGGGCAAGACACTAGAGAATAGGTAAAATTAACGCTCGGTATCACGGAATATTCGCGTCGTATTCCACGCGTTCTCTTGTCGTCATGTGCGAACTCGCCGACTGATTAGTATATGAGTCAATGTAGTCTACCCTTTCCAAAATGCCGAGGCTGTTTCTCTCTTTGTCCATCTCATTCTCTACATTTCCGTCTCTTTTTTCTTTTTCTCTTCTTCCCAGTGGTGGCTGCCTGGAAAATTAGCCATTTGGAAACTGAATGCCCCGCGCGTAGTGAATTTACGTCCCTCGAGCCCGAAATCTGCGAACATATTCTTCTCATATATACGTAAATATGTGTTTTACCTGTTCCAGTGAAGCTTAAACCCCATATCTCTTTGTACTGGAAACATGATATCTCTCCATCCTTTTCCGAGATAAATGTACGTATGTTTCTTTATATAGGTCTTTACATACTTCATACTTCCATATAGTGCACGGCAAAGGTAAAAAGGAACGCGTGCGTTACTGACCGTTTTCGACATTTTATGAAATGGATTGCTTCGATTCGTATTCGAGAGAATCGATCCAAATAATGTACAGGTAAAAAGCTTGATGGAAATATTTTAATTCTGTTTGCAGAATATCTGAAAAATTGTATTTCAAATAGCTGTTTATTTTCTATTTAAAAAATATAGAAGAAAAAAAGTGAACGAATCGGATTTGTTGCATTTTTTGATGCACGATACTATATTTATTTTCGCATTTTTTCGTTCTTTGTTTTGTTGAATGTGAAAATTTAAAGTAAATGCGAAAAGAAGGATTGTGATAAGGTGAGAAAGTAGAATCTATCTTAGTCTGCGGAGATGAATGAAATGCATCTCCGCATTTCACAGATATTCGTAAAGGTTGCAAAATAAATTTACCGATATTACCCTCGAGCCGACAAACTAATCCTGTTACGTGCTGAAAAAAACAAAACAAAGGTCTGTTTCTTACGTTTTAAGCTTTATTTTTATTGGCTACAACATTTATTTTATTCGTTGCTGAGATACTAACTCTGTGTAATCTATGGATATATATATGGATATAAACATATGCATGGTATACATATGTGCATCTTTATATTCTTAGCAAAAGCTACCAGCTGAGTGCTGAGCCTTTTGGTATACGTGAAGAGGAGCAATAGTCACGTATACACAGAGTCAAGTATAGGGCGTTTCGAAAACCCCATATATTGAAATTATGTAACATACGAGTATATACATTAGATGTACTCAATTTTGACCAATCTTAGATCCAACAGCAAGCAAATATCCTGCTCTAAAAACATGCTCGTTTCTATCCAACATGCAACATTTTATTTAATGTAGAACATAACAAAAAATGGAAAAATGTTCTGGTTATTCAATTACTAGAAAAGTATCACTACGAAGAAAAATCGTTGAAAATACAGCATGGCTCATTAAAAAAAATATATAATTTGACGGATTCAATGTTTACGAATGCAATAATTCCGTATTATAATGAACGAACAATCAGTAGAATTCGCATTTCTGAATATTGATAAAAAAAACATACAGGATTTTATTGAAATATAAATTGAAATTCATTTACCACGAGGTGGGCTACCTGATATGTATCGCCTTGTACATATCAACGTGCGAAAAGCTATTTCTTTTCACCAGCCTTTTCTCGCTTTACACAAGCTAGCGGAAAAAAAGAAACAACGCAGCCGGAAAGCACATGTCCTCGGAGGAGCGAGCCTCTATTCGTATATCGGATAGAAAATTTAATTAATCTCAAAGTTCCGCTCAAGTGTTCGGTCTTTCCTCGGAAAACTAGTGGGAAAAAAACTTTTTTTTTTCTAGCGGTTTTTCGATAGCGATCAAAAATAGAATAAAAGGTATTAAAGTGTTTGCCTTCTCTCTTTCTCTCTCAGTCGACAAAGAGAGAGAGAGAGAGAGAGAGAGAGACACGAAACACAGATGCGAAATGGAAAAAGAGTACCGCGAGTATAATTAACTCCAATTGTAAAAACACCCGATTATATGACGTGAATGAAATATGCGCATGCGAAATTTCATCTAGTCATCAATCAATCATTTATACTTTTTATAATTACTATACCAAAATATAAACAATCCTACAATAAAAATAGAAATAAAACTTTTAAAGTGGGGTCAAAGTGACGGGATAGACTCGTAAAAACCCAAAAAGTTATACGCAGGAATAAAAAAAAAAAAAAAAAAAAATACAATTTTTTATTACCTAGCATGTTTCATTATATCGTTTCGTAAGAATCTATGAAAACATCGATAAATTCAGAAGTTCATTTACGTCGATACCCTTATCAATTATTCTTCGCGGTTTCAAATTCTTGAAAAGCTTTCGTACGGCTCCATCTGACCTATAAATGCAATGCATTCTCCTTTAATTTCACTCCAGCATCCTTTCGTTGCAGCGCATAGTTTAATCCGCGACGCAGAAAAGATGAGAAAACGTTAAAGCTGAAAGAGAAAAGGCGAAGAAAGAGAGAGTGTAACTTCTGCTCTCGTACAGAGAAACGGCCACTAGGGGTGCCAAAACTTGCCTTCTCTTTTATCTCAACGCTTGCATAGATGCCAAGAAAATATTCAAGGATTACTCTCTTTCCTCTCTTCGTCTTTCTCTACTATTTCGATCTTTTTCTCCGTGTATGTATCTCTCTACCTCTCGTTCTCTTTCTATTTAACTGGAACATCTTCCCTCGACTAATTCCTATGATTTTCTCGTTTCAGGAGATGAATGCCGCTCGTTTGAGAAGAAACGCAGAACCATTCCAATGTACAGTAAACGCGTTCGTCTCTACACTCTACCTAATATATACGCAGGCAATTCTACGTCAACCGTGATCGATGGAGATTTGAAAATTGTACACAAATCATAAAACTAATAACGAAAACAAGTAAGGGAATAAAAAACATCGACCCCCTTACATCGGTTGACTATTTTCCAATTCGAATGCCTCGTTCAACGAATATAATCTATCATCCGCGTTATTCTGAGCCAAAAACGCCCTACTTTATGTGAACAAGCCCATATGCGCACAGTAACAAATAAAACTGAGAATGGCGTATTCGACTTCGTTTTGCATGTTGCAAGTTGCAGAATATGCCTTTTTCTCTTTCAGCAGTCTTCGAATACGCGTGTGAGTATTTTGGAATAAGAAAGTTGTGTATGTACACGGAAATTCGATGTTCCCGGTGCTTTCTCGACTGAGAACCCACTAGAGAGTTATAGCAAGCTGCACGACTACTGTTCTGAAGGGGAAACGAGAGATACGAGATAGGCGCCTTTCCCATGGGCCGTTAACGAAGTGCGCGTTTGGAAAGCGTCTGGCACTTGCCAAATTATGTATCTATAGTACACGGATAAATTGCCTGCTTTCTGAAATTTCATGGCTTTACCACTAGAGTAGTACCACCATTTTTTTTAATACTCCAACATTTTTTTTGCCCCGTTACGTTAAAATATCCACAGGCATAATAACAGACTGTAGATAAAAAAAGCCGAAGACAGAATAGCTGTCTTAATCCATGGTTATTTTGTCACCGTTATATTTCGTCCACTAATTTTTTCACACCATTTTTTCTCATCATTGATTCTGTATTAAAAAAAAAAAAAAATTCATATAAAATTTTATTTATTAATAAATGTTGTTGAACTCTTTTTTGTTCCTCTATTCATAGTTTTAATTTCTGCACCGAAAGATTTCTACGGATTTTTATTTATTGTGCAAGTTACGTATACAGAAAGGAATGATTGAACGTCGTTCTACAAAACGATTTTCCAGCTTGCTTTCAGCAAAGATCACCCTCAAACAGTAAGCCACAAAGTTCGCGATCTATGAATAACCAACATCCAAATCAAGGGGTAAAAGATATTTTCATCTCCCTCAAACGACTTTTGAAGGTGTGCGAGGTAATCACGTGGCTCCCTATCTCGGACCATGTGCCTATCTATATTCATCTTTACGTAGTGCGCTTTTACTTCTTTCGCATGAAAGTTATTCATCAGCGAAGAAACGAAAAATTCTTTGAGATATAAAGATCCTTAGAAATAAAGATTTTTTATCTTCATTTTCAAAATCATAGCGGATATAGTTTTGGTATACTGTTTAGGGGTGGTCTTCGTCAAACGGGAGCAAGAGAATCCTCTGCCCATGGAACGGGAGGTTTCACCTCCATTATCATTCGATGCGCGTAAAAAATTCAATACGAGAAAATCCGACGCAGAAAACGGAAACCCTGACGAGAAAATGACATGGAATCGAATCATTCTCAGTCACTGAAGTACATTAAATTTTGATTGCATGTTTTGTGCCCATGCCAACACAAATAAGCAGTATGAGAAAACCTATATTATCGAAGAGATAAATTGATGCCATTTTAAGAAAATATCGATAGTTATCATTAAAAAAGCATAACAATACCTGATGAGTTAGACATTACTTGCGATAAATGGCGACTATTACTTCGATAATCACGGTATTAAAAACTCTCGGAAGATTTCGAAGTTTCCTGTCAATGAATTCGATTCGTTTGTCAATGTCGCATTACCGGATTCTGTCGACTTGACACTAAAATACATTTATGCCTTTTTTTATTCGAATACTTATTTGATCACGAGGATGTTAAAACATTCATACTTTTCCGCATTGTAAATATTATGAGGGCTACTTGAAATTTTACTATCGATTGAGGCTCAATGTCCCAATGCATAATATACTCAATGAACAGATGCATTCTTGACACGTACATACGATATTTCGAATGGACTGGCTAACTTCGGCTTTGGCGTCGAACTACGACGGAAACGGATTGAGTTTGAATTACTACAAGTGAAACTTTGGAAAGTTTAGTTATTGTGTTCATATACGCACATCGATGTGTCTGCATGCATTTTAGGATATTTCACCAGATTTCTGAACAACGAAGCAATTCGAGAGTATAACAGAAGATTTTATGAAAACAATAAATAATTCGGTTATTACGTGTAAAACATTTATGCGAACTTATATTAATTATATAGAATAGTCTTGATTTCTGGTGTATCAAAATCTTCACTCGTTCGTCGATCGAATGAGTTGAAAATATATATTTCTTTTGTGTGAAAGGATTTTTCTCAGCTTTTACCATTAACAAAAATTTCCCATAAGGAACAATCGTGAGTTCAATAATTTAGAAACAACAAGCGCAGGAAGATTGATATTTGTAGGAACAATTTATTTTACTTTACGAAAAACATGTACTTTCAAGCCATTCCGTTCTCGTATCAATTGGATAATGCCGCAGAAGTGAAGGAAAACGAAAACGAAATGTAAAAAAATGCAAAACGCAATTAAAATCATACGCAGTCGATCGCACTGATATATAATTGCAATTGGGAATGGAATTAAAATGACCAAATTTCAAGAAAAAAAAATATATATTTCGCTAGATGCGATAAAATGCGAAATCGATACGCTATAAATCCGTGTGTGAAACAACCAACAGTGTTTTACTAATGAGCGAGTTTTTATTAAATATTAATCAACATTTTAATCATCAAATTCACCGATAAAACGTTTTTGAAAAAAAAAAATAGTTATACCGAGCACAGTAAGCCGAGCTGTTCGCATATTAATTATTTCTTTTTTGGAAGTACGCAATGCAAAAAAGACAAAACTATTATACTGCAGTGTACCAAAAGTGAATACAACATGCTGCATTAACTGCGAATCAACGAGAGGATCATGAAAACATCAATTCCATGCTTTCAACGAACAATTGCCATCGACAGTTCAAACAATGTGTAATACATTTGCTCTACGATATGTAATCATGTTTCACGATATTGTATTCATGAGAAAAATATAGATTCGGAAAGCGATTTTTTCGCAACAATGATAGAATTCGATTGTAAAAGCACTGACCATGCGCAAAGTTTTTTTTATTTCAATTATTAAAAAGAGTTTGTCTTTTATGGATTTTGTGGTAAATACGCAGCTTACTATACAATAGGAACGCACGTCATTGTGGAATGAGGAAATGTTTTTTTAAATTTTTTTTATGTATGAGCGTCATGTCTTGATCCCGTATCCTTACTCACCGGAGCAATAAATAAAACTGTTCATGCCAGTGCTTGAAACAGTAATAATGATATTTATTTTTGCACTGGCGAAGAGAAAAAACGAGAGAGAAAAGAGGGAGTGGATGGTTCGTTTGCGACAATAATCATGGCTCACAAAATATGGAGTAACTGCAGGCTAACGCCTGGAATTTGAATAGGTTCACAATGCTGCAGTATGTGGAAACGCATATGATCGACTATGAAGGGTTATGCTGAGAGCGGGATCGATTATATGAAAAATAAAATATTAACACGACGCGAGATGCGCAGGTATACGCATACTGACGCAACACACGAACGGTAAAAATTTGACGCACTGCACGTACTCGGCGGTTGGCGAGATTGTGAAATCAAGGGCCGAATGAGACAGACAACACCAAAATCCAAATCGATCTGGATCTCCTCCCGAAATATTGATGCTCTGATCAGTATAAAAGACCGACAATGGGCGAATTAACTGTTGCTTAATTATATGTACCAAACGATCCAGTTCTCCAAAATTTGCAATTGAGTATTAACACTGCTGCTGACTCTTTGGACCTCAATCTCATATCAACGAGTGGTATAGGATCGCGCGATTATTGAATAATATCCGAATTTTTTTATTACCTTGTATATCTGCCTGTGTAATGATATTCATTTAGTCACATGAAATATGCTTCTGTTGGGATAAGATGATATCCGTTTGCACATCTCTTTTTTTTTTCGAAAATTTTACAAACTTTGAATTTTTATTTTTATTTCTGTGGTCCATTTTAATGATACAATGCGACTTTTGGGAGCCTTTCGCGGTTCTGGCTGCTTCGAAGAATTCTTTGACGTACAAGTTCAGATTCATTAACGAAAAATTGAAGCTATTTGTGGATCTTGATCCAGATTTGGAAACTTGAAAAACCTGTAAATTCTTCAAAACGTTTGCCCAAACTCAGAATCCCACTCTGAAGTCTTGAAAATTCGAGAAAACGAATAAAGAGATGTTTCAGATATTAGTCTTTTTGAAGAAGAAAGTGAAAAAAAAAAAAACAGTAGTTTATTCTATAAAGACTTCGCTTATTTTTTTCCTAAAAGTACGTAAAAAACGGGTAACAATGTCAAGAAGTTTATTATGTTATAGGACACATGACTCATAGCTTCTGAGTTATCGCGATATGAATCTAAAGATGTAGAGCCCAAAGTAAAAAAATCAATGATTATACGGAATCCATTTTACACAATTACGACAATGTCAAGCATATGAAAGGGTGAGTTAATGAAGCTGGAGACCGTACTAGAAAGGTATACAAAGAGCGTTTAATTGTATTAGCAAACTTGAACAATGTCGTCAAAGGTGCTCCAAAATCTGAGGAGTTGGCTGGTCTGTAAAGAATTTGCTTGAAGTGAATAAAAGGTTTCGATATATAAAATTCTCAGTTTTATATAATGTATGACAAGTCCTGGATAAATTGTCATCGAAACCTGAAATTTCGTACTGTGTCGAATGAACTATGGGGGTGTGAACGTTCTATGAGAATTTTCCATGAATTGGAAACTAAATGTTTATAAATATACGAAGAGATAAACAACGATAAAAAGCTTGGATTGAAAAAAATAGCGAATATTAATATTTTTTTTTCATTTTTATTGTGATTGGAATGAGTCACGTTTGTGTGAAAATCAAAACTTCTGGCTATCAGACTGAGAAACGAAAAGAGAAATTAATTTCACGGTTTTTCTATTTTAAAGCTAGAGCGGAGTGTTTTCCCCGAGGAAATTACAAATTCACCAGCTAATATTTCCAACTTTTTCTAATAGTGAAAGCAATACCTCCGTCCTTTGAAAATAGCCTCCACCTACTATAATTCCAATGTTAATTTTTGCTGTCATTATTATTTTCCATTTGAAGATGGATATTCACGATTTCACATAAGAAATAACAAAAAATTATAAACCTCGCATCATTCAACGGATACTACAACAAATATTCTACAGAATAATGTAAAAGAAAATATGAAACAATACCCAGAACGCGATAGATATTTTTATATCGGATAAAAATGAGGCTAAAAGAATCGAGTCCGGGAGTGTACGCGGGTGAGGGTTCTTCATAATTTAGAATTTCCATTGATCCTGGTCGAGGTCGTTCTTCGAGATCCTCGACTGGTGTGCAGACGAAATAAACTAGTAAAAAAAAATCGTAAAAAAAACTCGTATTTTCTCCCGGAAAAGAAGCTATAATATAATAGTCGGACTCTTTTGGTGGTTTTTATTTCTTTCCGATATTTATTCGCAGAAGAGAACTTCGCTGGCCTGAATTACCTATAGTCTAGATACAGATGCATATATAGCACTTGCATGGAATGCATCTCTATACCAATGGATTTCCGATGAATAATGTTAGAATAAATTGATAAACAAGCATTCTTTACTAAATTTAAAAAAAAATCCAATTCTGTTTAGATAATTTATTGTATTTTTGTACTTTTTTCTTTTCGAAATTACAATTTCCTGGATGTTCGGTATAGCTTGGAGCCACCATGGGCATTGTAATACTTGTTTATCAACTATATGCTAATTGGACATTTAGTGCGACAGAGCTGCATTTGTAATGCAAACGGGGGATTAACTTTTTGTACGAGATTAGAACACAGTTACAGCTACAACAGTTTTTTTTCTTCTACTTCATTAAGGATCTTATTATTCATAATTCGAAACAATATGCACAAATTTAATATTGCAGATCAACAATTAAACAAGAATAAACTATATGGAGCTTGGAACCTATGGAAACTCATGGAGCTGTTCTATAGTAATATATCCTAAAAATTAAGTTTTATTCAATTGCTTATGCTATAAAATTCTTCAAAAAAAAAAAAAAAAGGAGTAAGTAATCCAAAAGAACTCAGAAACGTGACAGCATCTTGACAAATTTTATAAAAAATTTTTATTCTGAATAACAAAATTGAGGGGCGTACTATAGACGTCTCGATCACTACGATTCGCAAACAATTTCGAGGCGTGAAAACCTCTAACCGGAGGAGACACTCACGAGCAATTAAATTCACCGATGATAAATGTTATACAACCTCACGCCTGGGAAACGTAACTTCACTTTTGTACAAATAATCGTCAACTTTTCTTTTTTTTTTTTTTTTTTGACCACATTCGTATACGTTGGTTTATTTTTTATTCGACCTCGCAAATTGTTTTTTTGCAGCGTTGCACGACTTTTCTTCTATTTCGTACAGTTCCATGGCCTAACGGAATCCAGTCGTTTTATTTAGTTTTATTCCCAACCCTCCATGTACGACAAGTGTTCGTTATAAGCGGGTGGCTAGGGTCAGGTCTCAATTTAACGAGCATGTCAAGTAGATTGACAATATTTAAGCGGCTAACATGAATATTCAGATTTCACAATTTACCGCTTTAACGTTATTGCAAATACGAAAAGTCATAACTTTTGAATTACTCCATCAAATATCGTTGATATTTGCGGTTTTTTTTTTGTTCGTTAACCGATTGAGTTTGTGCCAAGCATATTTCATGTTAAAAATGAAAAAAAAATAATGAGTAGCCAGTCTTGATGAAGATTTTGTATTAATTACCAATTACATCGATGCTGTTGAATTGGTTATTTTATTCTCCATGATATAGTCAAACTTAACAGACATTCAATCGTTGAAAAATTTTTTTTTTTCGATTGCTCAAATTCTTTCGATTATTGTCTCGACAATAATGCAAAAAACAACTGCTTTTCGGAAATAAATCGTCCGAGCATAATTTACATGGTGCTACTATAATAGGAGAATTAACGTATGTAAATTGACTGCAAAT
The DNA here is from genome assembly GCA_037576405.1 of Campoplex capitator. Taxonomy (NCBI): domain Eukaryota; kingdom Metazoa; phylum Arthropoda; class Insecta; order Hymenoptera; family Ichneumonidae; genus Campoplex; species Campoplex capitator. The sequence continues at coordinate 10,748,828 of JARBWI010000009.1, read as the reverse complement.
AGTGCAAGTTTGCCATTCAATTGTTTCGCTCGTGCTCGTAGTGAGCCCACATGAATTCTAGATTAGATAGATTGGGTATTTCAAAATGGCCTATTTGTATCTCACTCATTTATCAGCCGGTGGCACGTTTCTTGAAGAGAGCTAAAACACATACAAACCTATATTTTTGAGGGTAGCACGAAACATTTCGATCTGGTATATGTATAAACGTTCGATCATACGGAAGAAGGATTCAGGGGAGCTTTTGGAGTAAAACTTCGGGCTTACGAAAAACGAGGGTAATCCATTTTCGCGCAGCGCGTTCGATTTTATGTTTCTCCTGTCCTTTTTTCATTCTACTATTTCCATCGTGTTCTATATATTCGCTGCATTCGAAAATTCACCATGCGGAAAATCTGATTTTCTATAAAACAACCAAGACAACTTCGTTCGCGAGTTGCGCCCCCGGTTATAAATGGTTTCAAATTCTCGATATATTAGACTATAACACACTCGAGTATGTGATACATTTATCCACAGTGACAAGTCGCATACGAAGAAATTTTAACATTGTTGAATATGAAGTATTTTCGTTGAATGATATACATTTTGAAACAACATTTTTCGACCTTTACGTAGACACTGATACGCGCCCATATAATGAAAAATATTGAGGAGTACAATTCAAGATGGGTGGCATCAGAAAGTACGGTAGAAATTCTGCTGAGACTTTTTGTAAATTTGTGTGTTTCATCCGATTGGAATTTTTTTTTTCTTGGCTCTTGCAGAGAGATGCCGAATATGAATAAGCATCCTATACTTCAGCGCCTAGTTGGGAATGCCTGACGAGGTTAGTATTAGGTTAATATGCTTATTGTTAATCGATGAAATATTAAGCAAACTTTGCAAATTTCAAATCCGTACTTCTTTTCGTGTTTTCAATTATCATGATTAATTTGAAAAAATGTAATATTAAATTAGCATTTTCCTTTTTTCAGTAGCTTGATATTTTTATTTAATTTTCAAGGGTGCAGTTTGACCTTAATCCTACGCTCTGCGTTGAAAAATAACGAAAGCGTGAAAAAAAAAACAAATTAATCCTCTCCAGCAACAATTCGCTATAAGCAGTACTATTTTGAGACCGAAATCGAAAATTCAACGAGTCGTAAAATGAGCAATTGTTTTGAGAAATTAAAAAATGCAACATATACGTGTATCCACTTATGTCTTGCATAGAAAAATAATTAAAAAATCGCACGAATTCAAAAGGGTCAGGATTTGAGAATATATAAATGACGTAAAATACCTCTCTTATATTTTTGTTGATATTGGATTTTTTAAAATTATTACAAAGCTATAACTAAGAAAATTCATAGGAAATTTGTCTTTCACCTTATGCTACGGATAATGATTGAATCAAGTTTCGAACCGTTTTTACTAATATATATTATGCTCCAAAATTGTATGTTTGCTAATGCGTCGGCAGGATGTTCACGTATTTTGCATTTTTTGTTTCAACCCCTCGTTGGCACGTGGTAAAATTTTTCATCTCAATAACGGACACCCTCATATACCTACTGAATGTATATGTTCATAAAAATACAGCTATCTCGAGTTTTATTACTCGACGAACTGGATGTCTTTCGTTAACGAGTTTCCACCTCTGACACTAGTCAGATCTCTACTCAGCACCCAGCCCCACACTCCGCTCCTTCGTTCACCATATGCTATGTTACGTACATACATGGATATAGCTTGAGTACATATATCAATACATGCATAGAAATATCGAGTGTGAATACATGTAGTATATATTTTTCGACCCTTAAAAGAGTACTTGTTGCCTTATTTTCTGTATATAGCTGATACTTTTTCTTCTACATTCTTGAACACACCATTTTTCTTTTCTCATCTCATAAAAGTACTAAATTTTGATTTGCTGATTAACAATGGGACTCGAGGATTATCGAAAAAAAATTTGTTGCTTCGTTAAATGTGCGATAAACTTTATTTATAAATAACAGGATTGTCCAGACATGATTCTATGGTGACGCGACATTTTTCAAAGCAGAAATATTAAAAAATAGAAAAACTTGCGGAAGTGTTATTATATTGCATAAAATTCATTCGATTGCTGTTATTTTTTGAATTTGAATAATTGAATTCGAAACATTTGATTCATTAACTCGTCATAATACAGTTTCGTAAATAAATGAAAGTTAAAAGACTAGATTTTTCGTTGAATTCGGGCTGTGGAGCTTTTGATCTTGTGATCTCCGACCGCTGCCATATGAAACAGCCGTTTTTCTTTGCTCTCCCCGTTTCACGTCTATGCATGTCTGACTAAATCCGAAGCGTTTCTACTGTAGATTCACTCCTACTTCCTATGCTACGTATACTTTCTCCGTAGTCTTTTCTTTTTTGCCTCTCGATTTTCGACTTCTCGTACTTTTTTTTTCTTTTTATTCTTCGTCTAAATAGCTGCCTTTATGATATCAAACCTGAATCCCGAGTTTGCCTCTCACGCTTGGCTAAGAAATCTCCACGATGCTCCCTTTACCAAACATAGCGAATGGAAACGGGAACCGTGGCAAAGTCGCTGTACGTTTCACCCCAAACATATGTATAAACCCGTAATACGGGAAATCCAAAGATATACAATACAAAGTTCTGTACCTATTAAAAACTTCGTCTCAAGGAAAACATTCTTTAATGAAAGTAGGAGAAAGAGAGGTGAGAATTGACCAGGCACAAAAATAAAATGAATAAGTTGTTCAAGAGAAAAAGGTTATTGTATGACGGCCCCATTACCGAAGTCTCCGATTTAAAAAGATCAAAGCAATTCTCAAGTTATATAATTTTAGTTTATTGATTAATTAATTAATCAATTAAAAAAATAAAATTTATCAATAATTCAATCGATCATTTTTGATAAATTGACTAGGAAACATTTATTTTCAGTTTTCCAAAAAATCACATTTTTTTATTGTTCTCAAAAAAAGGTATCGAATAACTGTAGCAGGAGAGTTGGAGAGATTTCACCAACTTTTTCACTATGTGACTGGTTCAAGAAAAAACCACGTTGCAAAATGTATATTTTTTTGATATTATATACACCTAGTGTCCCGTGATACTTGGACAAAGCAATTATGAATATTGAATATCGCATGTCGATTGTGTACGATTGATTGTCATGAAAGGGATACACTTTATGTATCGTATCTTCATCCGTTCTGTAATACCGAATTCCCGAAATCATCGCATGTGAATGTATAACATTACAACGATTACTATGGCAGACTTGATACTTCGGTTATCACACGCGTGAGAACCAGAAACTAAAGAAGAAAGAGGGAGAGAGTGGTCTGCATATGGATATGTTATTTTATCTTTTTTAATTAGTTCTTTTTCATTAATTCGATTTACTATTTTAACTTGTTGTAAAGTAATAGCAGAAGAGAGATATATAACTGAAAAATAATATTTTTCAATATTCTCGTCGGTCAGTACCTAATATTCTCTCGACTTTTTTCACAGAATTTACAAAATTTTTTATACGAATATTGTTTATTGTAAATTCTCCAAAAAAGAGAGAAAAAAAAACTTACTTTTGCGATCGAATTGATCGAACCGATAAAACTGTGCAAGATAGACGCACAAGGAATTTCATGAAAAGAAGACAAAATCCCAGAGAGAAAGCGTGGTACTTTAAAACCGGGGTTACATTCGATAGTGTGACAAAGTGTCAATGATTTTAATCTCGTGAGGAAGAAAGAGCCGTGCTCGTCTGAGAATAGGAGGAAGAATTGGAAACACACATGTTGTCGAGATAGTGAGTTAGTCGTGATGCGTGAAACGACGAGAGCAAAGCAGAGCTCGGGGGATATGCTGCGCTACGTTTCTCGCTGGCTCTGTGAAGGTGCAATTTTGTAGATGGTGCTCGTGGCAAAAGCTACACATAGATGTGAGCCGGAAAGTAAAAGGGCAGACATGCGAGAACATGTGAAAAAGAAGAAATTTCGTGAAAACGAGAGACAGCGAGAAGAGATAAAGATAGAGAAAGATAACGCCACCAATTTCTATTGTGAGAACGTATAATGGGGCTTTCACACGGAAATGTAACGTTCTCGTCCGGAAAAACTAGAAAATAATGGGAAGCACCATCCTACGGGGGAAAAATCCCTTGACGAGAAAAAGGCAGGATCGTCGATGAGTTTCTCTTTCGATTTTACATTTTTTCCCTCTTTTTTTCTGCCCATCTCTTTTTATCGCTTTCTATGCCGCAGGACGTGTCCTATTTTATGCGGAAAACATTGTTTCACTCGGTCTTCGTGTTTTATCGGTATAGGTATGAGCGTTTGGGCATTAATTTTCTATTCGTTAGTCTTGTTTTCTGATAAAAATCTCGTCAACAGTGTGTGCATCGATGAAAAAATAGCTTTCTCCAGGCTGATGCCATCATTTCTGTGAGATTTAACACGAGCCAAGAAAAACATCGTTTGGTCGGTTTTGATGAAGAAAAACAACCCTTAGGAGTCAAACTGAATGAGCCAGCGTGTGTGCGTGCAAGAAAGAGAGAGAGAGAGAGAGAAAAGAGAAAGCTGCAAATTTCACCCCTGAAAATTCTCGTATATTGATGGCAGATCCATACCCAAACCCTTGGCATTATAAACGCTGTTGCATTTTATTTTATCCATTTTATTTTGACACTGAATTCGTCATTTAACGGTCAAAATATCGACCATGAAATAAAATATGGACACTTATGTCAAATCAGGATTCCACCTGAAAATGGCTCCAAATTTTTTGTTAATGCTTGTTGTCATTAAACAATTAACAAATTAAGTTGTTAAAATACGAAAATCAAGAAAAGAATTTGTAAGCGACGACAAGATGCAATTACTAGATACATGAAAATGGCATAATCCTCAACAGCATAAAGTTCGTATATTTTTGAACTTTGCAACTCCCACTAATAATAATACTTAATAATTAAATCAATAATAAAAAAAATAATAATCAAATTAATGATAAAACTAAATAATTAACTCGATAATAAAAAGACGGAAAAATTTCTTGCTATTGAAAGAGAAACTGTCTCGCAAACGAGTGCACCAAAGCAATGCAAACAGCGATGTGTTCAAGAAACCTGCAAAAGCTTTCGTATAAAAAGAAACGCATGAAGAAAGTTCTGGAATTGCGAAAACTCTCAAGAATAAAATAAAGTTTTTGAAGTCGAATCAACATTAAAGAAAATGAAGTTGTACCAAATAGCTAGCAAATGTAAACAATAAAGTTACAGTTTTTTAAATCAAAAAGATATCCTCACAATGTTTCGATCATAAATGACAGCTGAGTATTTAGAATTTATGAACGTTCGGAAAATCTTATTTCCTAGTTTTACCAACATTTCACAAAATATTATTAATCTCCATCCACGCAAAAAAAATCAGTCTCGACGCGAGCTATTCCACCAAGACTAATTCGATGATATAGATAAATAAAATATATAAATAATAATTACTTCAGATTTTTATTCGAATGAACTTGTTCCATGCAACCAAAAATATATTTTTGTTTGCCCTATATTTTTGTTTCTATAGAAACAAAAATATAGGGTTGCGATCGATTCAGTGCTAAAAATCGTACTATTGATCAAACCATTTTGAAGATTACAAAAAAATGGAAGTCATCTTGAAAAAAAAAAAAACAGTTTTTTTCAGATGCAGCGAAAGTTTGACAACGACGATTGATAATTTTTTTTTTCTATTTCTCATGAAATAATGAACCAAAATGAAGAAAATCTATGCCTGTCGATATGTCGATCAAGGAACATCAGAGTTAGAGCATTTCGAAACTTTAACTGCATTTGAAAAACCTGGCAAACCAAGGCAGCTGAAAATGGCGTGAAATATCTCATTTGCTGCACATAAATTACACCTATAAAAAATCGTGTTCGGAATGTGTCTCGCAATGAATCCATGTATACAGTGATGATCAGTCATGGACTCCTAATAAATAAAGTTATTATTAGTCCGATCAAAAAACATCATTGAACTTTTCGATCCTAAATTCGATCTCAAAGTTATGAGCCCACTGAAATGACCATTCGTGAAGGCATACTCTGTAAAAACTAATGTAAACGTTAGAACACGTAGATACTAGTCGTAAACTTGTGAAACTCCAAGAAAAGTAACAATGCCACGAGAACCACCTGCGTTTTTGCCAAGAACTTATCAACTCAGCAGTTTCGCTTCAGGAAGAAACGTGATAAAGAGAAAATAAGGTGTTTCTCGAATTCGTGGCGATCGATCACATGGTACACGCACATATGTCAGCTGATAATCTATACGGGCATTTCAGTGTTCAGAGGACTCTTTCGCGATGAATCCCATTTACTGTTTCACGCAAATAATAAAAAGGAAAAGGCCTTAACTATTCCATAAATAAGTTATTCTCATTGAATCAAGTGCTTCTTGTTACTACCATTTATAGATTCATAGGATTTCAGTTTTGCCTTCTTATATGAAGAAAAATCGATACCTTTCACAATGGAAGGTTTCACATACGCGTTTATATACAAAAGAAAGGTAGAGCAATTGCGTCAATTTGTAATTTCGAAGGAAAATCCAAGAAGGTTTTTGTATTATTGGTGTTCCTAGAGACTTGTTTGAAAATTACTAAGGGAATATACCAACTTTAAACGTAGCAGCGCGAGGTTAAACGCGTATGAATACACATGCATAGTATATTCGCTTATTGTAGTGTGTACGCTTCAGACTCGGTGTGAAATACGAGCAAGGAAGAAAATGACTCTCGGTGGAGGAAACAAGCCGTAGACTTTTGTTCCTTAGAAATTGGCTTCGGTTACGTCGTGCTTAAAAACTTGCTAACGTGTATAAGGTGATACAAATAAGCTCGTGAAAATTCAACAGCAGCTCTAAAATTCGCCGTCTCTTGATAGAATTATAAATGAAATTCAGGGAAAACTTAATCTTCGAGAAAATGTGAGATCGAGAGCAAAACTGCTGTTTTAATAGGATAACGAATTTGTTTGAATTTCTTAAACTTTCGAGAATCATTTCCAATACCGCTATCATCATTTTTCATTCCGTTACTTTTGAGAACTGAAAATCTACTCGATTTCGAAAGAATGATGAATGCGATAACTGAATTTTCAAACGTTCTCAATATTTGAATCCATCGATTTAAAAAATGTATACGGTTTTGAAAAATCTTTCAACCTTTATTGTGATCTTTTTTTATTGATTAAAAAAAAAAAATTCCCGAAATTAAAAACAAACTTGGAATCCATTTTTTTAGCCGACTCGACTGAATTTGATATCTCATTGATATAATGCTTATGGCGTATATAATTAAAATGCGTCATATTCAACGTATTCGTCGTTATACGTTAGAAAAAATGTCACCAATGTGAACTCGCGATAGCTTCACGTGAAATTGGTCCATACAAAACAGGGTATGAGAGGATACATAGTTCCATAAAAATCCTTTGATCTCAGTCACAGAGCTTTGACGAGCCGATGATGCACACATGTAACCGATCACAACTTTCATAAACGAGTCACCTTGTATGCAAAATATTCGCGACGGTTTGAAAGCGTTTCTACGTGTTCCGTTTCCATCCACCTTCGATCGTCGGTATGAATGTAACTTGGTCTAACTACAGATATATTTTTTCAGAGTTACATGGTCACACAAAATAGATATTGAAAAAAAAAAAAAAAAAAAAAAAAAAACTGAAAAACTTCGTTTCTGTCAAGTTGTTTTTTTTTTTTTTATACTTTTGTCTCTGCAAACAAGTTTCTCGATGAAAATTGCAAGTTCATCATTAGATTATTTCGAAAAGGTAGGAATATAATAACTTCACAGAGAGATCTTGTTCTCGTTTCAACCCACATGGTACAAATACAAAAAATTTGAATGTTAGAAATCGATCGGAAATATACGTTGTACCAGAAAGTTATTTTTACTTTTCCTGTCAGAAACTGCAATGAAATTCGGTTTGTTAATTGATACGCGCTCATATTGATTTCATACGTTGACTACATACACGAAATTTTCGAGGGTTTCGTATAAAATAAAAAAATGAAATATCAATGTCAGAGGTCATTTGAAAAATGCATATGCGGGTTGAAAATTTGAATATCGAGATAAATTTCACCCAAAATATAATATTGATATGCAATCAAATTGAATCATGGCAAAGATATTTCGTAACATTTTGTTGTGTTCTACATTTGATGGAATTAATAAATCATCATTCTCAATATAGTTATTGCTGAAGGGCCAGGCAAAGCGAAACGCCCCCCCCCCCCCCCCTCCCAGAAAAAGTGGAATTTTTTTCCATTGCAAAATGGACTATGCAATAAAACAACCAATTTTTTTTTTATCGAAAAAAAATTCGCTCATTTGACTAAGAACAAATTACTGTTTTCAAAGACATGAACTTTGAGAAAAACGCATTTGAAGTTAACTCTTTGGTCTTACTCTTAATTACACCTTACGGGCGATATTTATTTGAAATTATGAATTCCCGGATTTCGAATCCAAATTCAAAATTTTTTAATTAATAACGACAGCTCCAAGATGGCGGATTAAAAGTGCAAAAACTTGTTGCAAAAATACAAATATGAAAGTTACATTCGATTTTCGAACTGGCACAAGTGAATGAATTCCGATTTACGTCGATTTGCTATTCCCGCAGGTTGAGTGTGCACGCGAGTCCCGTGTTTAAGTTTGAAATGACTCTTTGTTAATAACAGTACTTATTGTTATTGATCTTGTACTAGTGAGATATTTACATTCCCTATGTTACATTCCGTTAATTTGAAAATATTTTTTTCCGTGGAAGATAATGTGATTCTGATAACATAGTGACTTATGTATAAATTAAAATTGTGCAATTATCGAATTTGTATCAAATATCCATGTTTTCCATGATTATAACCTTTCCACTGCTTATCCAGAGTCAGATGAACGAATTTTTCTCAGATTTAAAAAAGATTTCAATTTTCGAAAAAATTGGCCGTTTCTTGAATACTTTGTTTTCAACGCAAGCCCTCGGTCGAATTATCAAATTCTGCAGGTTTCCATTTTTTTAAAAATTCACTTTTCCGGAGGGGGGGGGAGGGGGGGAGTATTCCGCTTTGCCCAGCCTTTCCCTATATCATTTGTCGAATGCGTGAACAACGAATTTCTACTGTTTTCGGAGTATATAATTTTTTATCCCTGGTCGGTAGCAACGAGGCAGCACTCGAGAGGAAACAGGAAGGATCATGAACAGTCTGCGAAAGTAATTTCGGCGTGCTAAAACGCGAGAGGAAGAGGCGGGCAAAGGGGATTTGTCGAGCATCCACTGCAATATGCAGTAGTTTCTAGAAACATTCGCGAACTATCCCTTAGGCTTTTGTAATCTGACGAAAGGACGGGTATCACAGCCTCGGGTAATATTCATGAGTGACCAGAATGACGGAAGCTCTCGAGTAATCGTTGAACAACGCATCGGAAACGTTGTCCAAAGTGAGATTACCATCGTAAAAGCAAGGGCTTGTGCTGTAACGCTTGCTCTCTCTCTCTCTCTCTCTCCCACCCTTTCTTTAACTGTATATGTCCTTCGTGCTAGCAGAACTTCCGGTTCATCGAACGAAAACCAATCGCCGAAGAGGCGTTTGGAGATCGGGTTAAAAATTTTGTGCAAGTTTCGTGTAACTTTCAATTCGCTTTGCCACGTACCAAAGGTCGATATTAATATCTGAATATTCATACAGTCAAATAGTTTAGATGAGAAACCCTATTTAATCTGGGCTTTGATTGTGTAGGACGTGTTTGAAGAAGATTTTTCGATTCTCTGCAAATATTCGATTGTGTTATTAATCGACTTGGACATATATGCAGGTTAAATCAATGCAATCCATTTGATTTTGTGTTAAATTATTGGTTACTTATTGTTGCTCGTGTCAGTACTTTGCTGATGCAATTGGCTCGTAATGAATAGCAGATTTGTTTTTAAAACAAAATTCGTAGATGCATCAACGGAATTATAAGAAATAAACCATATGTCAAAGAAAAAAAATGTCAATCGAAGGAATGACTGAAGGTAATCAATACAGCAAGATTTGAAGCAATCGAGTGATAAAATCCAGATAAGCAATCCACCGTCCAATTTGAAAAAAAAAAAGTGTTTTTGTTTGATATCGTGACACTACATTTCGATCAGATGAATCTCCGAGTCCCTACGTTTTTTTTAGTTGCACGATACCCTCAATTATCGTACTAGAAATTTCAGATCAATCCATTTTTTTTCTTCATCAAGAACCTCACCCACTGGAAACATCAAAAAGCACGATAATAACTCTTTCTCCTCTACACAGCAAAGATTGAGAAACTTTAGAAGTTCTGCCACGTTCTGCGTCTGTTCTTCTTTCTGTGTCGATGAAAGGGGATGTTCTTTTTTCTTCGGACTGTGAGAAGGATTTTTGCTTTGAAAATCCGTGACTCGTTAAAAATATCACAGACCTCCTTTCAAGATCCGACTAAAGTAGTATGCTTTTTAAGACCTGAAAAATTGGTATTCAAAGAAGAAAATAATTGAACTATCGAGTGGGCTTTTTCAAAAGTGAACTGCTCACGGTATTTTATAAATTGAAAGAAGTTGGGAGGTTGTACTCGTTATCAAAGGATTAATGACGTTTCTGATGGGGTGGTTTCCGAATCGCATATTTCAAACACGATAGATTCTTATAATTTTTTCTTTGCTTCCATTTTTCATTGGAATACTTTCCCTCTGCTATGTACCATGAATCGATATGAGAATCTGAATATACTATAGCTATATAATTGAGAAACTTAAGATTCTCGAAAACATTATTTAATCTGTGCGCGTTGACTGCATAGAACTTTGCTGGGATATTCGCATTAATTTTTGTAAAATGTTACGAATTCGTCCATGAATAATTAGAAAACGAAATTATTGATGTTTTTAATACGACAGAAGGATCATTGACGTACGAGAAACAAAGCATGTAATACATTCGAGAACTCGTTGACTTCACTCGACATTTCATGTAAGGCTAGAGACTATTTCTCCTGGCTTCGATTCAGTTTCTCATGAGTTTTCAACATTCTCTTCCGTCTCTCTTTCTCAGGCGGTTTCTTCGAAATCTCTTGATCGACAATTCGTAGAACAGATACACGCGGCAAAGTCATCTCTTCTAGCCGCGATATATAGCTTATTTGAAGCCTTTGGGCCGGATAACCACGTCAAGATATAGACACATACTAATTCAGGTGGATAACCTAACAGTGTGATGGTCTAGTCTAGGTTTCCACTCTCCGGAGACTGTGAAGTAGAGAGAACGATGCAGCGCGGTTTGACTAAACTCCCGAGAATCTGGACTCTACGAACTATCTGACCGCAAGGAAAAGAGAGAGAGACAGAGACAGAAAGAGAGAGATAGGGAGAGAGGAGGAAGCACTCGCAAGACTGTTTCCCCGCCCGTAACTGAGCTACAAGTTCTCAAACCATTTCAAAACCTACATATATTTTATATATGTAAAGATGTAATGATGAAATAAAGTCAAAAATAGTTTAACGGAGGTTTTATGAACGTGAATGAGTACAAAAAAAAAAGCATGCATCAAAGCTATGCAGTCACTGGGAAGACCTGGAGAGAAAAATATGAAATTTTTATCTGTGAAATTTTTTACTTTTATTTTATTCACAAGTTTTTAGTGAAATCAAATGTTGATCGCGTAATCGATTACGCGATTATGGTGCGAAATTACGAATATGGAAATATCGCATCTTACATTTGTTATGTCCATAGAAATAAGGCTCAAAGCCTTTTTAACTTTGACGTTAAGTTTCCAAGAAATACATTTCCCAGGCCCGATCTTTTAAACAGTCTAGCTCGAAATATGGGTTTCAGGATAATTTTCACCGAGGTTGCGAACGTTTCGACTTTCCGTTCCTGCGCAGCTGACAAAGAGCCTAATTGGGCCGGCCGCTTCCCATTATGGCAAGCACAAATCGATCGTAACAAATTGCATAGTAAAGATCGTTACATAAATTGAAAGAGCGTGCATCGAAATTTTCAGTGTACTCAGATATAATGATGTGAACGTGGAAAATAAATTATAATAAAAAAAATACAAATATAACTGTGGGTCCGTTTAGCAATACTTGATAATAATTTGAACAAGTTTGAATCTAAAAACTTCAATAAATTTCAATACTGGTGATATCGTCATCACTGAGAGGAAAATATTAGAAAGCATCTATCATCATAACTTATACCGTATCTCGTTGCCAGCCATTTGTGCATCGATTCCCTTCGTAGATAAAATTAATTCAAATTTTTATAAAACCTAAGAATATCGCAAATTTATCGAGAAAGAAATGAGATCGCAGCTCCCGAGGATTAGCAAAGGGTCGATTTATAATAAAAAAAATTACCCGCAGAAGCATTTAAACCCATTTTTTTTCAAGCAATTTATAAATACAGAAAAAAAAATATATTTTCAGTTGTAGTCGAACGTAATGTACGTAAGTATACATCACCGCGATAATCGTTGGATCCAACGAGACAAATCGTTAAAGTGAGTACAAATTGTGTATGATAGTAGTAAAGGTTACGTCTGACATAAGTTTCCTAGGGAAAATCGTCATTCGTAGGAAAATTGCTGCTAAACTTAGGCAATATAACTTACAACGTTCGGTCATGTAAACAAAGAAATACGGAGAGTAGTTAGTAGTAGCATATAGCTAGTATGCACACAGACTTAGTGACTAATAAACCGAAACTGAGTGAGAGAGATCAATGGACTCTTATCTAACATTTCGCTGTTGGAGTCGTATTAAGTTTCGACGATTAGACCAAGAGGAAGTTTCTAGTATTATCTCGCTACATCTATATACGCCAGTGCAAACATGCAACTATGAGCATCAATGCAATGAAGTATGCAATATATCTATACATAATTGATGTACCTATACGACCTTGTAACTTTGAGCTCTTGATAAATCCATGTATGAGAAACTTCTGATACAAATAATAGCAGCCAAAGGTCGCCCTAGTGTTGAAGCTCTACTAGAGGTCGGGAAGAGTGGATTGGTGAAACCATTCAGCAACGTCTTCACCATATTCATGAATCCATTGGCTTCGGGCAACCATTAATATTTACAAAATAAATTAAGGATTAAACGAGGAGAGTAGAGTGTGTACGCAGAACTACATAAAATGTTTAACAACGTTTTAAGGACCCATTTATGGTGCAAGGTTCCATTTTCGGTATCATTAGGTACACTAATGACTGAAAGAACGAAGATGAAAAAAATGTTCGATGGAAAATAAATAAATGTCAGGCCGTATGAGGCGAAGAGAAGAGAAAAATGGTCCAAAAGCATTAAAACTCGGAATAAGAGAGTAATCTATGACAAAGAAAAACATCGTAATCATTATCATAAAAGAAAGGCGGACGGTAAGAAATTGGACTAATCAATAATTTAGAATAAACGCCAACACCATTGCGAAATCCCGTTAGTCTCCTTATTTTATTATACGAAATCCGAGGGTATATACAACGAATTTTTTTTCCAAGTTCACTTGAGACGCAAGTTTAGTAAGAGCTGGCAAAATTTCAAATCGATCTGGATCGTCTTGGTCGAGATATCGTGCCAAATATACCGGAAAACACAATTTCGGGAAAAACTCATTGAAAAGTTTTTGTGGAAATGTCCAGCATGAAGACTGTGCTACTTGTTTCGAAATTTGCTACCACTGAGAAACGAAGTTTCTAAGAGGGGAACTTTGAGAAGAGTAGCGATATAGTTTCAAATACATACACATTTTGTTCAATTTGGAACTTCTCTGGTTAGTAATTGGACGTTTGTGAATAAGAATCTAGATTAGAAGTTTGGATTCTAATCTAGAAGTAATAAAGAACCTTTGCATGTAGAAATAAGAATTGCTTATTGATTAAAGGTTGCCTGCAAAAACAAATGATACGATCAGTAATAGTTTAATTAATGATATCTTTTTTTCCAACGAAAATTTAGCATTTCACGGAATGACAGATCGTTCTTCCGTCCAAGCATATCTGAACAGCGAAGCTGTTTTATTTTCTTTTTTTTTTTTATTATTTTTACGGCCGCTCTTTTGATTTATTCTCACTTCGCGAGTGAGAAAAGACAAAACGCGGAAAGAAAGGTAGAAAGAGCGTAGGATCTTTTCTTGGCAGAGGCTCCGCCAACTTGGCGAAAATTGAATAGATAGTGCAGGTTCGTGAAGGCAGAGTAAAAGAACAAGAACAAGAAGAGAGAGAGAGAAAGAGAGTGAGTGAAAAAAGTATGAGAGAGGATTTGCAGAATGGCATCCAACGGTTTCTGGGAGAGTTGGTCGGTGCCAAGTTTTCCTGCACTCTGAACGAGTGAAAAGGTTTGATCGCCGTCGACTGTGGGACACAAAACGACAGGCGAAGTATCGGGCAAATTCACAAAACGCGTGGAAAACGAGACCAAGAGATAGCCCTCGGTCGGCTTCACTCTTCTTCTCCTTCTCCATTCCCGTTCACGAATCCCAACAACTCTTTCGTTCATGTTCTCGTTTCGTTGCGTCCAACGATTCTCTCGGGATTTCAACAGAGCGAGAGGAAAGGTTATTAGGATAGATAACTCCTCGACAATTCGGTTCAAAAGTCTCTCGAACATCGAATCTGCACGCGGTGCCAACCCCGTAAATTACGATCGAACAATTTTCCAACAGTTTCATTTCCTTGAAGATTTTCAGAGGCGCCTATAGATACTACTCACAATCCTTATAATATCATTATGTCTCTAAGCTTTTGAAGCATCAAAAATGATATTTCGTGGGCAAACATATCGGTTGTATATACCCAAAAAGAGACTTAACGTGATAAACAACTTTTTTTTACAGATATCCTTTCCATTTTTCGGAAATATATTTAATTATAAAATTATGGGAACTTTTTAGAACAGAAACCGTCAAATTTTAATGAGATGTAGAAATAATTATAGAATCAGGTATCACGATTGTCAAAATTGTTATGAATTTATAAATATGTGATATCGAAAGGATTTTAATGAATTTAAATTAAATTGAATAAAAAAAATTAATGCGTGTTCTAGTTCCACAGTTTTATCTTTCTTTTTGAAATAGTCGCAAGTTGTATTGATTTTTAAGTTGACATGATTTGGTTAAACATTTGAATTCTAGGCGCATTGTTCAAAATAAAAGTTCACGGTCAAGGGTACGTCAACGAATTCACTGATAAATCTAGTCTCTCAAGATTAATACTATTTAGTCATGTTCTTGCTTCAACATCCAGATTCCTGAACGCAAAGTTGTTTGACAACAGATCTTCGTCGAATCAGGATTTACTCAAGCCAAATGATTTTTTTTTTTTTTTTTTTTTCTTAGGAAAGAAAAGAACTTTTAGAAAAGAATCTTGTTTTCGTAGAATGCAAAGTCCTTTATCAAATTATGAATCATGGAAATGGTTACTATTGATCGATAAAGTTTAATGAACATTCAAAGTTTCAGAGACCTCCGTCGATAGCATAATGGAAGATGGAGGTACTAAAATGACGTAGTACTAAAACCACTGTGATACGAGACTGGGACTGGAAAAGGATGAAAAAGGTCTGGAACCTTCTCCGAAGAGAACATGATAACATAATCATGAGATATTGGATATAGTACGAACCGCTGGTGCAAATGTGAAAATTTATGAATTTTCATAAAGGATTTCAATGACCGTCTCAATTACGAATATTCATGAATTGCATTTATGTAATTAATAATAAATAATTATATAAAATTAATGATAATCAAATAATTAATAAAATAGAAATAATTAATAATAAACATTTTGTACATAGAAATAGATTTAAAAAAATAATGATAGAAAAAAATATATAAATGATATCTGTATCACAAGTTGAGTCGCATATCGGAGTCCTGAATTCAAAAAAATTCATTATTTATGATCACAGAACTGCTTCATTAACATGATGACGTTATGAAAAGGTATTTTTGTCGTATTTTTCTTTCGGTATATGCATATTTTCATACATTATTAATATTTGTATTTGATACTCACTGTGGATAGAAAATCCATCATTTTGGAGCAAATAAAATCACAATTTATCAAAACACAAAAATTATTAGTCAAATTATATGCGAAAAAATGTTGGCAGAGTGAGTCGTAGCAAAATGAACTAAATAGCAATAAAAGTCGAACTTTAGTTTGAAGTTTATGAATCATTATGTATCATGAAAAAATTAATGTTTTCGAGCCACCTACTATTTTTATTGTTGTCGAGTAATTTCTTTCAGAGATCGAGTATTTAAATGAGAATTAATATTTGATAAATAGATAAATTTTGAAACACAGAATTCTAAAAAAAAGTTTTAAAAAACATTTTAAAAAATTCCCGACTTCGAAATGGCATATTTGAAAAAAGAAAAACTAGAAAAAAAAAGAAAATAATCATAAAACAACTCTCTCAGAATTTCGTTTATCTGATATGAAAATATTTATCAATTAATAATTGAAAACACTTTTTTTGTCGAAACTAGCAGAACGATTCGAAGACATGAACACCGACGCGCCTCAAGTGTGTTTTGCTCAAAGCTTCCGGCTTGTTTATAAATTTTTTGTTAAATTGTGAATTTTCTTTTCTTCTAGTTTTCGAATTTTGGTTTTTACTTGTTACTAGTAAGTAGTTAGTTTTACTTTACTTTTACTTTCTACTAAGCAAAGAAAAATGGCAATGCTCCAACGAGCTCACAACGAAAAAGAATTAAGACTGAAATGCTAGCAACGATAACACTGATTTGTAAATACGAAATTATATGGATGGTCTGTTGGACTGATACAAATGTTACCACTGTTGGTCTATTCCTAGATTTTATTTTATGAAAAAAATTATATAAGACTATTCATCTAATATTCTAATAATTTTGGAATGTTGAAAACAAAAAATTTTACCGAGCAAAAAAAAATAGTGATTTATCATTCTGTCGATCAATCTACAGTCAATAAGAGAAAAAATTTACTGGATATCTGCACTTCGTACACAATTACTTTGTCTAGTTAGTGAAAATCAAACAAGGCCCAACATTTTGATACTACACTGAGAAAAGAAAATTGTTGATTCAACAGAATTTACTGTTATTGAAAGAATTTTGTAAATTGAAATGCGCGGTTCGTTGTCATAATGAATGCGTAATTTTTATGACATTATGATGATCATATATTTCATTGGCACTTTGTAATGAAAGATTATGTTGTTCCAATAATTTTTTTTTCTCAGTGTGAAAATTGCTATGCACAGAAATGAAAAAAATAAAAATGATGGGAACACTCACTCTTCGATGTCTTGTTCTCCTCCTCAATAATGAATCGTTCATCTCCTACGTGTTGCAAAACTGTTCAAGAATTTGGCAGCTGAGATCCATTGCCGATGGATACTATCACTAGATTTTTTTCGGATGAATGAGTTTGAATACATTTTGCACTCGCGACTCGCACCATAAATAAGAATTAAATAGCACTGATTGAACGTAATATTATTGTTCACATTTCCGAAATAGTAAGCACAGTTAAGATCCATTTCCGTCACAGGACACTCATTGCAGTTGATTATACTTTCTACTCATTTTTTTTTCCAAATCTATGAATTTGAATCTAGACGAGCAGTATCGTCGTTTTTCCAACGTCGAAGACGACAGTTCATCATAATTCCAAATTCAAATCCACTGATTCAAAATTAACATTAACTTTTTATACTTTCGAGATAGTTAACAAAAGATTTTTTCATTTCCGCGTCAACGAACTTTTGCACGAAATAAAAAAAATCCAATTAATATTTCTTCATTCTGCTAACTCGAAAAATGTGTTTCTCCTGTGTTAATAAGCTGTCTTTTTGCAATTCAATGAAAGGTCGATGACAAGTGACAGAAAATGTAATGGCAACTTGTGCCACAGTTTCATGGAAAATCGTGCGTGCTCACGTGGGTGCACGCGTGTACGGGCGCTTGCGTTCTATTGTAATAATAGCACTTGCGATAGTAAAAACTATTCGCAATGCCTTACATATAGCTGCGGTTATACATGCTTTGCTTGCATTGCGTTGCGTGGACCGTTTGCAGCATCCGGGTTATATGCATGGACCTTGCCTGCGCGACTTCGATAGCACGATACAGAAACTGTATCGTGTTTGGAATCAGCTAACTACAGAGTAGATTTATAGCTTTCGTTCCGTGATTCTTGCCGACAATCCCATGGCTTTACGGCCTGCGTGCGTTTGGTGCTTTGCGTTGCGTTGCGCGACTCGCATGTATGGTTGCATCTTAGCTCCGCTTGCGAACACGCGTGCGTGCGAGCATACGCACGATTTTTGAAACTGTAACACAGCCGTCACTAGACTGTCTGTTACTCGAAGCCCATGCTCACGTTACGATTTATCGTGATTCGTTCAAATATTTTTAATAATTCAGCATGAAAAATCATATCGTGGGCAAGAGGCCTCTCTACCGGCTTATCGATTATCACTTGCAAGAAGAAAACTCGTTGACGACAGGAAAAAAAACATTGAAAATTCATTACGATTAACAAACGAGAGAATCGTGTTTACCGACTAATATTTACATTCGTAGCATTTTCGTGCATTGTTCGTTTTCGAGAAATCGCGCATGTTTTTAACCTTCCATTAACGGAAATCGTCATAAAGAATTGTGTGAAATTTATAGATTTAGATGGTTGTAATAAAAATTAAAAAAAAAAAGATGGAATAATGAATCGTTCATCTTCGACGTGTGGAAAAAACCGTTCGAAAATTTGGCAGCTAAAATCCATTTTGCGATGTCGATTAACATTGAATTTTTTTCGGTTTAATGAGTTCAAATACATTCTGCACTCGCGACTCGCACCATAATGCAGGATTCAATAGCACTGATTGAAAATTGAGATTATTGTTCGCATTTCCGAAATAGTTAGCACAGTTGAGATGCACTTCCGTTACAGGTCGCTCGTTGTAGTTGATTACTTTCCACTCGATTTTTTCTAAACCTATGAGTTTGAATCTAGATGAGCAGCAGCAGTAGCGTCGTTTTTTCAACGTTGAAAATGATCGCTCCTTGTAATTCAAAATTCAAATCCACTGATTCAACATCAACACTAACTTTTTATACTTTCGAGATTAGTCAGCGAATAATGAAAACGTCAAGATTTTTCTTATTTCCGCGTCAACGAACTCTTGCACGAGATAAAAAAATCCAATTAGTATTTCTTTGTTCTACTACCTCGAAGAATGTATTTTTCTTGTGTCAATAAACTGTCTTTTCGCAATTGAATACGGTCGGTGACAAGTGACAGAAAGTGTAATGGCAACTTGTGCCACAGTTTCATGGAAAATCGTGCGTGCTCACGTGGGTGCACGCGTGTACGGGCGCTTGCGTTCTATTGTAATAATAGCACTTGCGATAGTAAAAACTATTCGCAATGCCTTACATATAGCTGCGGTTATACATGCTTTGCTTGCATTGCGTTGCGTGCAGCGTTTGCAGCATCCGGGTTATATGCATGGACCTTGCCTGCGCGACTTCGATAGCACGATACAGAAACTGTATCGTGTTCGGAATCAGCTGACTACAGAGTAGATTTATAGCTTTCGTTCCGTGATTCTTGCCGACAATCCCATGGCTTTACGGCCTGCGTGCGTTTGGTGCTTTGCGTTGCGTTGCGCGACTCGCATGTATGGTTGCATCTTAGCTCCGCTTGCGAACACGCGTGCGTGTGAGCATACGCACGATTTTTGAAACTGTAACACAGACGTCACTAGGCCGTCCGTCACTCAAAGCCCTTACTCACGCTGCCATTTATCGTGATTCGTTCAAATATTTTTAATAATTCATCCTCTAATTTAGCACGAAAAATAATATCGTGTGCAAGAAGCTTCCCTACCGACTTATCGATTATCACTTGCGAGAAGAAGACTCGTTGACGACAGGAAAAAAACATTGAAAATTCATTACTTTTGACAAACGAGGGAATCGCGCGTGTTTTCAGACTCTAATATGCGTTTTCGTGCAATGTTCATTTTCGAGAAATCGCACATATTTTAAACCTCTATTTAACGAAAATCGTCATAAAGAATTATGTGAAATTTATAGGTTTGAAGGTTTTAATTTAAAAAAATTATAATTATTGTCATGATTTTACGTTTAATTCTTTTTTCATTATTCATCATTGTATTTTTAATAGGTTCAACGACAATTCCGACCATTTCAAAGTATTTTGTATACAGATTTTCATTATTAACTGACGATCAAATAGAATTCCGTTTCATTCATTCTGTACTACGTTTTATCAATTTCGTTCTAATCGACGAACGATAATGCGCAGCATTGCATTAACCGACCGACGCTCACGCTACTCTCTCTCCGCGCGCTCCTCGACACCCCGCGTCCCGCGGGCGACTGAATAAACGTAGGCGCGCGCCGCTCGCCCTATCCTTGCCCCGCGCATGATCCAGTTTTCGTGCCTGCCCCTTCCAATCGCCCCGGCGTGAGCTCTCCCCACCATCCCCGCTACGGAGCGGCTAGCGGGCCAAGCGCGAAAATGCGTAGAACGTAAACACGGAGCCGAGGCTCCACGAATGTAAACAAACCAAACAAGCTAGCGACATTCATTCAGCAATATTTAACGATCATATTTTTGTGCACCGAATGAATATTCCTGCGGTAATATTTTATGAAAATTCAAAATCGTTTTATTGTTCCGTTTTATCAACGCATGAGAATGCCGGTAGCAGCAAGAAAAGACCATCAATCAAATTTCATACGTTTTTTTGAATCTACGAAGATTCGCCCCGAGAAAATTCCGCAAGACAAAATATATAATGAATTTTTCGGGATCAAATTTTCCGCGAATCAATTTTTCGGGAACGAATTTTCCTGTCACCCTTTTTTTTTAAATCGATTGCGATTTCAATTGTAGACAAAAAAAAATTGATAGAGATAAATTTTGTTACGTAGAGATTTTTTCGACAGCCAGTAATATCTGTCAGACGTTAAATAATTTCGCATTATGGTGGCGCCACATGCTGGATAACAGCTTTTCTGGATGTTGTCTTTCTCTATCTCCTTGCTCAATAACGTGGTTGTAATTTTCATTAGCTCGTTTAAGAATTTGGCAAAACTGAGGGTCAGACAAATTGTATTTTAGTTTTAATAATTCGAATGCTGGCAAACATTTTGATTTAATCTTATCTCTCTTTCTATATTTAATTGATTTTATCGAATTTCCTTCAAAATAATATTTCTGTGATTTCTCAATATTATTCTTATCTTGAATCTGGAGGTTTTTTTTTAATTTATCATTTTTCTAGACTACAGTTGAAGCACTTTTTAAAAAGACTTAGATTTTCCTGCAGAATATCGTCAAGTAAACTCTCATTGTGATTCTAATTTCTCCTTTTAATGCTCAGCATCAAGCCACTACCGTGTCTCTCGATATAAATTCTGAGGGATTCACAGAATCGATGAAAAAGGCTATAAGAATCGTCAAGTATTTCAACAAGAATCCACTCTGCGTTCCCTATACTGTGACTATGATGAACATTGTGTAATCTTATTGGGAAGCTGCCAATAAAAATAAATAAGAATTAAGAAGTTTTCTGTGGTCTTGGACATTGTACTATTCATAATTGTTTATTTACATTGCTTGTCCATAAATTTGTACAGATTGAAGAAGCAATCATGAAGAATTTCAAACGCAGCCAGGAAATGGTTCCACCCGATTTTTTCTCAGTATAAATTGAATCTTCCGGTTCATATCTTCATCATAAATAGCCTTGCATCTTTCGTAATTGACTCTTCTTCTCACTTGCGTCGGTTTCTCATAGTATCTGCATCTCCTGAATTGATCTAACAATCCTTCACGTCCCAATATTCTATTCAACACTCGACAAGATCCCTCGATGTCATTGTTGTTAACGAAGACTGTTCTCGAAAAGAAATATGTGTGTTTGAAACCCATCTGAAACAAGTTTTTTTTTTTCAAATTCAGTGTTCCATTATTTTATTTTCATCAATTTTTCAAGTATCGGTCAATACGTTTTCGCCAAAAGTATCGCAATTCATAGTTTAAAAAAGAAATATTTATTTTACTTATGAAATTCTATAATCTTTTTTGTTTACATGGAAAAAAAATTGATACATACAAACGAAAAGCATACGAAAGTGCTGGTGATTTGAATATGAAAACTTTCGGAAGCAATTGAGATTTTGTTCAGGCATAAGTCCCATGACAATGTTTCGAAATATCGCCGATTCACCTTTTAACTAGTTTCTGCAGTATTTTAACCAATGTTGTAATATCTACTTTGAAAATATTAGCATAAAATAGTCAATGCAAAAATAGTCACAGCTGGAAATTACTATTGGGATAAATAAGAAAAGTAGGAATAAGCATAAAAAACAATAACAGAGAATATAATCTAAACGGAGAACTTGGAAATTTAGGCAATGGTACGAAGGCGCAAAAACTCCATTGTTGGGTCATAATTATTTCTGTTGCGAAAGTTATCTTAATTAGTTGGATTATTCTTCATTTTAATTGATTCAACGCTTTGTTCATGTTGAAATTTATTCTCTGATGAAAAACTTGAAAATTCTCATTTTCGAAACTTGTTTATACCGTTTTTATATTGAAATAAGTTAATTGGATAATCATAAGTTTGTGGAGGAATATTTTTTAGAGGCACATTACGAAAAATAACAAGTAATTGATAATTATGAAGAACAGCTAGGAATATTTAAAAATCCTTAGTTACTGGAATTTTTATTGGATTATGCTTATCTAAGGCAGAAATAATGTTTCTCACTGATTAATGTAAACATCGCATCATTAGATTTTCGAGATATGAAAACGAAATGATGGAAAACAATTTTGAAAGATTTTTTTTTCAATCCCAAGAATCGTCGGCTCCGGTTTTGAGGTTAGAAAATGCAAAAAGACTTCGAAGTTCATGGAAAAATTGTCATTACGTATAATATACTAGAGTAATAAATCGAACCTCACATTAATCTGCTATAACGTCCTTTCTCATCAACAGTACGTTTAGCCAATTAAACAATGCCCACTAATCCGAAAATATTTCGATTTCGCTTTCCAATAAATAAGTGGTCAAAATTAGGTGCAATGAGTGCAATATCTATATAATCTTGTTAAGGCAACAACAGTTTTCAGTTTCAGTGTGGCGCTATATTGGGGCGGTAAACTTGGAAACATCATCATCCACCACCTCATCTACCATCCGTACTCGACCGATAAGGTAGACTTTTATGTAACCTCACTCGGCCAACGCAGCAGCACTGTAGATCAGCGGCCTCTATGGAAAAACGCTGGATTGAAAGTCGAAAATTCAGAAGCTTTGGGAAAAATTTGCCGGACACTTTACGAAATCGTTTTTTGTATTGCTCTGCTGTTGGGACGCCTCATAAATGTCGATTTTCTACATGTTCGCATGTGTCTAGTATATAAAAATCGTTCAAATTGAAGCTGAGTTGTAAGCTAGCAAGTTTGTTCAGAACTCGTATAGTAATCAATTTTTTTATGGACACAACTTTGTGTCAGTTATGTGACATTCCCCGCGAATACATTTCGAATCACGAAGACTTCGGGTATCTCCGGTCGTTTCCAGTATTTTTATAGTACTTTCCCAAAATTCTTTACGTTGTCACAATTTTATTTTGTTTAATCCCAAAACAAACAGGTTGGAAAAGAAATTTGCTATGATTTCCGTAGATGTGTTTTCCGCCGGTTTATCACTCAAGATCATTGTATGTTTTGCGAAACGAATTAAAAAATAAAAAATAAAATATATATGTGCTAGTGAATAATATAGTCTCGGCGAGCTTTGGGCCAGCAGACGACAGAGCTGTCAATGTCTTGTCCCGAGACTTTACCGAGTCTTTTGATAAGCCAAAATAGAATTACTGATTCCCAATGATTTGTTACATTTTTGCGAAAATAAAAATGCAGGAAGTTCTGGAAGATCGTTAGTCTGGAATCTAATGAAAAATTCAAAAACATAAAACGAAAAATACATTTTAAATCTGATGCATATTCTTGATACATAAGTCATAATAAGTGCTTGAAGGCGTAAGGTGCTGTTGATCAACATACATGCATGAATAAAGAATATGCTTATTTAGGGTAAAAAATACGTTTAAAGTAGGCAGTGGAGGTAACAATGCAGGTCCCGACAGTCTCGACTTTGTCTCGATTCGATACTCGAAACCCGGCGATAATAGAATTGTGTGACGTTGGTGATAATGCGCGTCACGACCGGCGTGATACGTACGACGTACGTCCCCCCCTGCACCCCTCTGAACCGTAATTCGGTGGTTGGTTGGTTGTTGCGTATGTCCAGTCAACGATTCGCGAATTCGTCGAGTGTCGGCTGCTTCGGGAAGTTTCCGCGCTACTAACATTCCTATCACAAGTTCGCATGATACGTGATCGGTGCAGTTGATAAATGAAGGATTTGTGTTTGTCAAGGTAGTTTTTGTTTACGCGTTTCATTTACACTCGGAAAAACAAACTCCCCCGTGCGGTCTTGTGTGTGCGCTGAGAAGTAGATGAAGGTGCGTAAAATAAATCATTTGTTTCGTAATTATTTTTAAAAAATTTAAGTTTATTATTATATTTTATTGCTCCAATGAAAAAAGCATTATTCCCAGAGTTAACTGTGTGTTCGAACGTTATATCGTTCAACGCGTACTGTGGGAAAAAAATCATCCTTTTTCCAACATCCATAAAACGTCTCGACGTCCTGACATAAAACGTTAACATTTCGTGGTGAAACTTGTTCCCAGTACTTCGACTGACAGACTGCTTTGTTGCAATTTCGAAAAACGAGATAATATGGCGAGTTTGAGTATTATAATCGCCGGTAAAATTCGCGCGACGAAAATTAAAGTTGCTAAGTGATAAACCGCAAAAAAATCCTTTTTTTTTTAAACAATCTGTGGATTTTTTTTAAGCATTTTTTTTATAGCCACGAAATTCCACAAATCTCAATTATTGTGACATAACCTTACTAATTAATGAGCCAGTTATTTATCGTTACGAATCGCGATACGATTTCATAGCCTCGAAAATAATACTTACGTCGCGGTTTTTCGTAATTGTGCTGAAACTCGTACACCTAACCTAAAATGCAGTGAAACAGTAAAGTTGGGAGACCAATTATAAAGTAATAGTGTCGCATCTTTGAGAATCTGATTCAACGGAGTTTGAAAACAACCATTATTCTCCAAAACACAGATGTTATTCGTTACTTTCACACAAAAGTAAGAAAACAAACAGTTGCATTTCTCTCCGGTCATATTTCAGGGTTAGGACACATCTTCTAAACAAAGTCGGTTCCACAAACAGGTATTCGATAAAGGTTCTACTAGCTGTAACTAAGCGAACCAAAATTTCTTACTCGTTAAGTTCATTCGTTCACAAATGAAATTTTTCTCAAAGGCTTTAATGATAAATTTCAATATTTGAGGAAAAAAAGATACGAGTTTGATAGATCTAGAATAGAGCAATTAAGAATGATAGTTTAATAAATTGAGATTTTATAAAAAGCGATTCGATTATGATTATACAAGTGAACGAGAACTAGATTAATTTGAATTACTCGGCTTTTTATAATCCGAGGTTGAGCTGCGTCAGTTATATCAGTTTTGAAAATCCAAAGTCTCCGTTCAATTCTTATTTCTCCTTGAGTAATGAAACTGAACGATACTTCAAAAAATGTGAATTCACGAGCTCAATTTTTCTCCAGAATTTTTTGGAGTTCAAACGCTTATGCAGGCGATTCAAGATCCAATGATATGAAGATTCTCCAATGTTTTTTTTGGACTCCTCCGTCAACATGGCCCTTCCTGCAATTTTCGTTCATTGCGGAAATTCCTCTATGTGGGAGATTCCCGTGTTTAAAATCACGGTAAACCAAACACAACATTTCCTTGCTCCTGTTTTTCCTGTATGCTCCTTCTCATCAAATCATATAGGTTGGTCTCAATGAACATTGATGGTTTACTTTTGAGCTCAACAAAGAATCATTTTTTTTATTTCAGACATAATTATGAAACAGTTGAAAAGTATATTTAGATACTAAATATTATTGCGGCAATTGAAAAGTAGTTTTTTTCTTCTTTCCTTTCTGAAATGAAGAGTTACTATTTTCTGAATCGAGAGTCCTGTCCATTTCCCTGCCTGTCCCAAGATATTTTATTCGAACAAAAATTTTTAACTTTGTAAATATCTTTTGATGACAGGAAAAAATCACACAAATTCGTTGTATTAAATGTAAAATGTTCTCTTTATTCTTATCTAATTTCCTTTCTTCTCTGTACCAAAAGGATTTAAGATGTCCCGCAATAATAAGGACAAGTATGAGAACTCCAATCCGCGCCGGATGCACACTATCATGTCAACGGAGGATGCGAATTCGGGAAAGAAATCTTATTGGCCGGAGCTGGAGATAACAGGAAGCATAAGGAATCTTAGTCCGAATATATGGCAATTGACTCATTTGACCGCTCTGTATCTCAATGACAATAGTCTTCAGAGGATACCGTCTGAAATTGGGCGTCTTGTACATCTGAAAACTCTAGATCTTAGTAACAACAAACTTCGTAGTTTGCCTGCTGAGCTGGGAGATCTCATCTACCTTAGGTGCTTATATATTTCTTTTTATTGACATCCATCATTCCGAATCAGCAGAATTTGATAATTTCATTATGAATAAATGTTCATAGCATTCATATTGCATAAAATAAATGATGCATATGTTCATTAAAACATATTTTGTGATGGCAATTTAAATTTCTATCTTAAATGTCTGAAGGGCGCTATCAAATTATAGAAAATGAGCTATGTCAAACGTTAATACCATACGAGAAATTCAAATTTGACTTTGGAATTCTTAGTAAACATATTCTGTCTGAAAACGATGGTTCTCAAAGGGTAAAAATACTGGAGTAATAATTTCCTTACACGACTATAAGGTTATTGGAGATTGCGAATGATAATTCTACTAAATTGACTCCTTTTATTAATGCTTAAGAAAAATATTCCTTCGATTATTTGCGATTTCATTCTTACTCAAATTGTTTGCATAATTAAATTCAAACGAATCATCAGTAAATTATATCCTTTAGAAGGCTTGCTTTCATGATTATATGGCAAGAGAAATGATTGATCTTACGATTAATGTGATTTTTTCTAATTTTCGGTTTTTTATTTTACAGGGAGTTGTTGTTGAATCAAAACTATCTTCGCGTGTTACCGTATGAAATCGGAAAGTTATTCCAGTTACAAGTGTTAGGCCTTCAAGGAAATCCGCTGAGCAAGGAAATGATGGCGTTGTATGGAGAACCATCGGGGACCTACAAGCTGCTGTCCTACATGCTCGACAACTTACAAGGTCAGATGAATTTTATATTACTAAGAATCATCATTAATGGGTTCATTTATACCATTTTGCGATTTTTTTGAAAATCTAACCGTATTGTACTACTTTATCGATCGAGTAAACAAGTTGGTAAAATATTCTTGAGATGGCGCCACTAATGTCATTGAGAATCAGACAACTATTCTTCATGAGAAGTTTAGTTTCCTTGGATCTAATTAAAAATCTCTTGATGCGCAATTTTTTGCCCCTTTTTATTCATACTTTTGTTTGATGTTTCTTTTCGGGTTTTTTTTTTTTCACGTCGAATCGCGCATACATCTTTTGGCGATTGCATCTCACTTTTGAATTTCGAGTCGTCGCCATGGAACGAATGTTTGACTTATCGAATAAATGAAACTTTCAACTACTGCTCAAGTATTTAGCATTACTTTTGTGTGATGAATCATCTTTGTTTATTGCAATTATTCATCACAATTGTATCGAGGCTTTTTCAAGTCCATTTCTTCGATTCTTTTATTTGTTGACAATAATTGGTAGCGGAAATTTCCATTGAATTTTTAATACCCGTGTTTTACTTCTTACCATTCATAACCATCAGAGATGGAATATGACAAAATATTTTCTAAAAAAAAAAAAAAAAACAATCAAACTTTGAAATTATTGAATAAACCATAAATTGTTTTTTTTTTTTTTTTTTAATATTTGTTAGATGAATGTATGAAGATCGTCCGAATGCGTTGTATGTACGGACATTTCAATTTTTGCATAAGGATAATGCATCAATACGGAGTCTTATATTTACCTGCAGAAATATTATTTCTCCGTATTTTCTCGAATCCTTCGGGTTATCGAAATTGAAGGATTCTGTTTTCTTTTTAAGTAAAGTTATTTGAGACGGATATCATCTTCTATTGAAAAATAAACGGCAATGGATGTCGGCAAAGCGAGAAACAATGTCTTGAAATGAATTTCAGTTGTTTTCAATTGACGTGGTTATACTTCATGACGTCACGCTTCTTTTCTTGTTCATAACATGCAGTTTTTGTTTTTCATTTAAAGAATAACTTCCTTGAAATATTTTACCAACGAACCGAATCATCATACTATTTTGTCATGAGAAAAATTTCTCGTATCACAAGTGCAATTCGTATTTATGATTGCACCAATTACATTTGCTATTCAATCTCAGAACAGAAGATAATGTTTAAAAAGATTCAAAAAAATTCGAACGCTTTAGATATTAAATGGCTAGGTGATCGTTCAAAGGGTTAATTAACTCGACGATAAGCAATCGACTTTTGCTTGGAGAAATATCGATGAAATTTGCTAAATGATCGACTAGCTCACCCTTCATTGGGCCGTGTTCTTGATAACAGTAGATTTTATCCACTTATAAGAGAAAAGGGAAAAAGAGCATTAGAGTAATATTGGATGAGCGCGAAGGAGAGAGAGAGAGAGATTGAGAGCACGAAAGAAAGAGAAGAGAAATGAGAGGAAGAGTGTTAAAGAATGAGAAAGATAGAGAGACACGCCCGCTTAGCACGGAGCACATTAGTGCCTACATAATTTCATTTCTTTTGACATCGGGGTCGAGTGGGTGTGCCAAGACGCGCAGGCGCTTGTTCCTCTTGCTTGGGTGGGTGGATAAATTGCGCGGGATCCAACGTTTCGCGGCTACACTTTCAGACAGGATGTGGCCTAGCCGAAGGAAAAAAAAAAAAAAAAAAAAAAAACGAAAAGTTGGAAAAAAAGAAAAACAAAAGTATCAAGCGCAAACAAGGAAGCGGCTGAAATGATCACATGGCGCTTTATCGAAAGGGATACAAGTGAGATGGATACGTACATTGAAATGGAAAGCGAGAGGCTCAGATACGGTAAAAGGGCGTTGCGCGCTTCGAGCCATTGTGTACAATATTTTTTCCCACCATTTATTTACCTATTGCCTGAAAGGTCTTGGTTGTACACAATTCTTATTCTTTTTCTACCTTTTCTTCATTTTCATATTTTGTTTTTTCATCTTTCGCAATTTTTCGTATTCTTTATTATTCTCTCTCGTTTCAATTGTTCCCTGACTTTTACCATTCATCTGTAAAGCACCAACCGACTAGCCCATCATCTTCCCGCCGGATTGCTACGATCAGACACGACTTATGACGTTCATATAATCCCAAGTCCTCGTGCCTAATACACATACTTCCCTGTGGTACCATATTTTCCCTTGGTCATGGTACATCTTCACATCTGCACACCCTTCATAGACGTATAACGCATTTTCTACCGCATATACACGTCTCTCCAAACATAGACTCACAATCAGTGATTATTTATAAACTTAACATTCCCCAATTTATTTAAGTTGCTCTAAATTATTGAAGGATTATAGAATCTTTGAGTATAATTAATACATCGGGGGTGTGAGTTTTTCTCTTTTACTTTGTCAGTCTCGTTTCGTGTCCTATGTCACCATAGTTTTGGCTCATCGTCCTTTGAATCACTTTTCTATAAAATTTCTCACATTCTCTCATCACATCGCCAATCTCTATAATAATTTTTTTTTTTTATGTACACACTTTCTCTCTTAATTTTCTCTATACGAGTTCTCAATGCCTGTCTCTCTCTTTTTCTCTTTCTTTTTCTCTCTTCCTCTTCCCTTGGGTACATAGTACTTGGCTGAATTTAACTCTTGTCCTCGAGATCTTGACTTTGTATTTGTAAACGGAAGTTAAGCGGCTTGAGTGCACGCCTGCATGGTTATCCCGACTCCGTAGCATTATGTGTGCATATACGTATATATATATATGTGTGTAAACGTGTATGTATGTATCTACGTACGCATGTATACGCAGATACCTAAACTTATATCACTGTACACAAGCAAACTGGAATTTTGGGCTTACAACATGAATGCTTAACCTATTTACCTCACGTACTTGTATTTATATTAATGTCATATATATACAGGGTGTCCCTATTGATCGTTTTCCCCCTGAGTTTGGATTTCGATTCAAATGCAGATTAGATATTTCCTGAAACCATTTTCCATCTACTTGACTGAATTCTTTCTAAAAACAATGTTCTCAATAACTTTTATAAATAAATCAATTTCTGAGCTTACAGAGGTTTCACGTACAACGTAGTTCGATAACTGATCATCTCGCCCATAGAGCATCTTTTTATTTTAATTTTTTTAATTTTTCTGGGCATGATTGTAATAAATGTTTTTTTTTTTTGAATGGGAGACGATCATAAAAGCTAATTCATGGCTGATACGGAGCCGATAAGCCAGTGAATCTTATTTTTTTTTTTTTTACATTCCATTACTCTTTCTTTCTTTTTTTCGCTCAGTGTTAGATTGGAAACTTTCCAAAAACCGTGCTGGCTCTTCAATTTTCAAGGAAGCCTACTGTACGTTCCGTTCCGCTTTCCCTCCTCTCGTGCCATCAGCTCTCTCGCTGCATATATATAAAAATACAAACATTAGTGGATACGTAAATCGATCGCCTGGAGCGTTCGTCTGGTGTTCGTCGTTGCATGCGATTCGTTCTCCTTTGAGTAACGTTTTTTTTTTTTTTTTTTTTTTCATCCTCCTCATAAGGAAGAAAAAGAAGTCTTTCTCGTTGAAATTTATCGAAATATCCCTTCCGGCGATGGATCGAAACGTACCGAGGAGTGTACCTCTTTTAGTTTGTTCATACAACCTCCGTACTTGTTCGGTTTTCAGACTTTTCTATCAATATATAAACTGCATACGAGCATCCTATAATTGACAAGAGCAATTTAAAAAAAAAAAAAAAAAAACGCATGCTCCGCGAACTGAGCAACTTTTTGACAGATCGATACCGGCTTAATACAAAATCTCGTTCGCACCATCATCTTTTTTTTTTCTCATGGCAAGTGTCGTGTTATTACTCATTTAATGTTGAAAGACTTGTATGTTCATATTTTTTCATGCCGCGAGTACAGAGGAGGAATCGCGATGCTTTCTGTAGAAATGTTTTGTAAAGAGTCGCTTGTTTAATAAATAATAAAGAGTTCTTGTCTCGAGTCGCCATTACGACAATAAAAAAATACTATTCAAGTTATGCGAAAATTGATACACCGTTGCTAATAATAGGATAACTGTATATTTACGTTCATTCAATTTTTAATTTCATCTACACTTGAGCGAATTATTGTTTTCAACGTAATTAACGAAATATCAAAAATAAGTTTCATCGTATTTCGTTCAAATTATTCAAAGTTGTTCAATATCGAACCATGCATCGTTCGTTATTGAACGTAGACAAATGAAAGTCGACCTTTAACAATCAAGTGACTGCGCTTTTTCCACAATATCTAGTCTGATAGTTCACAGAGTTTCAAATTGTGATGGAATATTCAGCACCCTCC
The DNA here is from genome assembly GCA_037576405.1 of Campoplex capitator. Classification (NCBI taxonomy): domain Eukaryota; kingdom Metazoa; phylum Arthropoda; class Insecta; order Hymenoptera; family Ichneumonidae; genus Campoplex; species Campoplex capitator. The sequence goes on along the minus strand of JARBWI010000009.1, from coordinate 10,716,934 downwards.
ATGCTGCAGTTGATGCTACTTTGATATTAATTCTTGAGTTTGTTTACTTACGTATAAACAGCGAGACATTTAACTCGAGTAGCTTTTTGTTAACAGATTTGTGCAAAATGTTATTTATTATTCATGAATATACGATAAATACGTATTGTGTACTGTGGGCTCGGTACCTATTCAAGAACCTATTCAAGAACCTGCTATTAATCATCCGTCTAATAGGAATCCCGGTGACAGATTGATGTATAAACTATGCAAATACTAAAAGTTTTGAAAGAATTACAGTGAGTTATTGATTCAAAAATGCTTCGGAGTAGGATTGCAAATAATGCATTATTTTTCGTAATTCCGCATCAAATTTTAATGACTGATATTTTCAGTGGTAGTAGCCTAGAGCTATTCGGCAAAAGTATTTTACTCCAATACTCAATAAATCGGAGCAGTTGCGGTCTTAATCCCAAACAAAAAAAAAAAACATTCAATGGCAGTAACTGAGTGTCACTCGAATATCTATTACGATAGCGCTTGTGATCCTGGTCAAGCTGATCAAGTCGTAATAATTAAGCGTATTTCAGCTACTAGGAGCGTTAGTGCTTATTAGCAGCTTATTTTGAGGCACTTTGATTCGATAGCACCGTAAACATTAGTCATTTTTTTTTTTTGGGAATTTAAAATCCCCAATATCTTAAAGAGTCATAAATTCGTGTCGAACAGCGAACACAGAGATTTTTATGCGGTTCATTTTCAAGAGAATTTCATGAAAAAACTGAGCTGTGTGTCGTCTCGAGATCGAAGTTACAATCAAGTTCGTGTTAAAAATTCATTTATAAATAGTGAAACCCGATTCTGTATACTTGATTCATTTCGACCAAAATTTTTCGTTCGATACTAAAGATATGCTTATAGAAAACTTTTAAGGAGTTTCGGTACAGGCGATACAATGTTGCCATGCTAAACCATGTTAAAAACACAAAAAATTGTCAAAAAGTTAAGAATTTTATAAAATTTGGTGAACATATTCTTTAGTGCCAAATTCGACAATACAAATTTTTTCAGATTTTTCTTCTACACAGTTATCGAGTAATTGAAGACTAAAGTTCACGTGTATAAGCATAGCGTTTCCATATATATAGGTATACACTTCGGGCATAAGAAATCTGCTTTAATGCATAATTACTCGATAACTAAGTAGAAGAAAATTTTGAAAAATTTGTCTTTTCGTACTTGATGTTGAAGAACATTATCACCAAATTTCATTAATTTCTTAACATTTTGCCTTTTGTACCGAAACTCCTTAAAACTTTTTTTTAGAAAAATTTTTAAAAAACGATATTTTTTTAATTGATCTTTGGAATAAAAATTCTCAACACCTATTATTGCAGTAATCTTGAAACCTTTTACATTTTTTATGGAATTTATTGTACAGACATTTTGAAAGATACAGTGAAACGCGTATGAACGTTTGAGTATTGGCTGTACTCTCGGTCCTGTTTATGTATGTTTATATATTATTTATATCTCAGTGTATAGTAGTTACTCGGTGGGAGGAATTGCCAAGAGTAGAAAGCTAATTATGATCCTGGGGCTGCGACTTATTAGCTGAAAAATAAAATACTTCATACGTGTATATTTATAGATTATGGAAACGTACGTGTTAGGTATGGGTGTGTGAGGAAACCCGGGGTGGCCGCGATTGCGATGATAGAAGATTAATACGCGATGAATGTCTGCAATGTGGAACGATCTAGTGTGGTACATGAGCATTACTGCGCTTGTTCCCCATCCTCTTTTCCTTACCAAGCCAAAGTTATCTTTTTATTCGTTCCCGCTTCTCGTAGAAAGCTGCGAGAGTTCTACTGATGGATCTTTAATCAAGAATCTTTCGCGCACCTTTCGCGGTCTTAACCGCATGAAAATATACTTTATTTCTAAAGAGAGAGAGAGAGAGAGAGAGAGAGAGAGAGAGAGAGAGAGAGAGAGAGAGAGAGAGAGAAAAGAGAGACATACTGACAGACAGGCGGTGAGCGAAAAAGACAATGAGAGAGACGCGAAGCAAAAAGAGAGAGCTTGAGCGTTTCCGCAGATTAAAGTAGTGTCTGGAAAATTGTTTTGTCGTGTATTTACGTCTGTAACGTTATTCTCTTCACTTGGTAATTCGAAAGCGAATTTTTTAGGGGCAGAAATTATGAATATGAAAATTTCTCTCATTAAACTAATCTCTAATCATTACACGTTATATGCAGTAATTAGGATATAATTAAATTTCAATTGCTTTTCATTTTTCGTTTAATATCTTTTGAAAATATCGTTTATAAGAAAATCTTCGAATCTTTTACTCATGGGCTTCTGTCACTTCTCTATTCTGGAGAAAATATCTAGAATTAGAAAAATCATATCTTTTATTCTCTTTTTATATCGACAGAATCTAATCGAGAGACAATGGGTTTGAGCCAGAAATTAATTTTCCTTTAATTCGAAAGAAAATAACATTATTTTTTTGTTTATAGTCAAACTCTTTTAGCTCGTAATAAAATGGATCATTGAATAGAGCCAAATAGTTTTCTCTCAAAACACGACCGGATACTTTCATTCGTGATAAAACTGTATTGACCTCCGGTAAAAAGGAAAGTGCGGCCCACCGGTTTTTCGTCAATTCAGCAGTGAGGTCAGTAGGATAACTGGACAATCTATATCATCGCTGCTTGAACATCCAGGTCTCCATGTCGATTCTTCCGGTGGTTTCATCCTGCGATCCACGGTCGTTGTTTGTTTTTATTTCATCTTTTTTTATTTTATTTTATTTTTTTTATTTTGTGATTATGACTTCCGATCACGTTACACTGCGATAGGTTGCTATATATACATAAGTAGGTAGAGTTTCGCGCAGGTGAAAGGATTTTGACCAGAAAGATATGACGCGAGATTCGCACTGCTGGCAAATGCTCGCCACGTCCAACATAGACGGTTCTGGTGGTAGTATCTCAGCCGTGTAATTACGGGGCACCATGGCGTTTCGCTTCAAGTAATTTGGAACAAAAGATTCCTGTGGCACGCTCGAGAGAAGGTAAAAAGTAGGTTAAGAGGCAGACAAAGGGAAAGTACTGTGAGATATTAGACATACACGTTTTGTCACATTTCTTGAATGCATATCTTTATATTTGCGAATAAATGTGATCAGAAATTTGTATTTTTTATAGATGATAATTGAAATTTTTCTATTTCTAAATATTCTAAAATTCAAGTCATTTTTTTTTTAGAGGAGTGAAGCAGAGTCTTGAAGACATTGGTCATAGTAAAGTGTTTTGAATTATCGGGATTATATAGAGTTCATCTACGCAATATAATCTCTTAACTCTTTTTCATCTGCTGTTCGTGTACGAAGAAAATACCAACTTGCCAGGCGTACATTGATTATAGAATCCGTGTGTGTGTGTGCTACTTTGACTATCATACATTAGAGTGGCACGTTGCCGGGAGGTTTTGAAATCCTCATAGCAATGTGTACGCATGTAGCATTAACGTGAGAAAGTCATAGGTTCGAAATACATACAGTCGCAGGCAACGTATAATAAAATGTACTCACGTTTGAAGCTTCTCATATGGCTCACTTTCTACTTATACCTGTAATACAGTTAATACATACGTATAAATGACCCCCCCCCCCTCTCTCTCTCTCTCTCTCTTCCAAACTGAAGCGGGAGGTTATAAAAACGCCCCTGGATGACAACAAGGGGCACCTGTGTTCGTAAAACTTATGACTCGGTGGTTGTTAAAATTTATTCGATTAACGATTCAGATAGGTTAAATTAACAAACTCTGAAACTTTTGTGCAATTCCTGGCCTCAATCCGGCGATCGTATTTTGCGGCTCAAGGCGAACTAAATTCACGTATCATATCTTATCATTTGATAAATTTAGTAAATCTTTATATTGTTCTGGGTGTTATTCTCATTTTTGTAATTCTAAACATCTCAGTATCCGGTTTGATCCGGATCATCGTTCTGAACAATAATTCATTATCGCGTATCACTTTATTTATAGCTTATCTTTTGGTACCTTATCACGTATCATAAATTCTTGCGTACCATACTGTTTTTGTTGTTTTTATATTCGTTTTTCATTTCTTATGTAAAACCAATTGCTACATTCTCTGTATTTAGAACTTTGGCTTTGAGCTTGTTAGGGAAAAAAATTATCAATCGATCTCTCTCTCTCTCTCGGCCTCTCCTTCTAGCATGAACTTTGAATAAATACCGTGATTCCTAATTAAAAATCTACCACATATAAGCATTACCATCACACGTGTAATTATATTTAGCTGAGACCGTTGTTCGGGGAATCTAATTGGGTTTATGAAGCTCATTCAGGAAACCATATTCGACTTTGTAATGTTAGAATTGTATCTCGTGCGATTTTGTTCACGGAGTGAATAAAATTCCAAATGTCTTGTCATATGAAGATTTACAATTATCTTACTACGTATAAGTGATTTCTGATTTCACGCAAAATATTTTAAAGCTTTCTCATCAAGGATCGAAAAATAGTAATTGACCTCTTTAATTTTCTTGATTGCGAAGAAAGCTTGCATGACCCACATAATTAGAAAATCCAATTTGAACGTGAAATCTTGAAGCTTTTCGTTAAAAGTACTAATGTTACGTACTTCACAAATGCAATTTTAATCCACAATCGTCACAATCGACTCGTCTTTGTCTGCTTTCGTTTTTGTTTTGCCATGCACATGATTCTGTGCAGCCATTGCTATATACACCATTATTTGGATCATTTGTGGATGTGACGCGTATATATGTGTGTGCATAATTAATATAGTTGTGGAAGAACGATCATCAGCGAGGAATTCTGAGAAGATATAACTCTCGCTGATCGTTTCATCTTGTTACCACAGGCGAAAACCTTGGCCTTGGTTTCGTTAATTCAGTTTGAATGCTGCCTTCCACTTTTTTTTTCTCTCCCCATTTCACTCTCTATGTATTTCTCGCTCTATCTCTGTCCACGTACTGGATGATGCTCTCGTGAGTGACCTCGAAATTCCGTGCAATCATCGGCTATCGGCACACAGTCGTACGTGAGAAATCTTGAGGAATAAATTTCTCACTGTTTATTCATCTTTTCACATGAATCAAGATAATGTTTCCTCGAAATACACTCCGTTTCGGATCTTCTGAGACGTTCCCTGATATTCCTATTCAATCAAAACAATCGAATTTATTCCCTCAATATAATTTTTTTCACGAATATATTTACATCCATTAAATCCCGACATATTCGGTGGAAAATTTTGTTTATAACGATAAGAATTCTAGTTGGTATTCTTTAGCTTTCATACGTCTACGTTATATCAGTCATGACACAAATAGACATCCACATACATAGGATTTGTTTGCGGATTTATCACTCTCGTGTGACAAGGAACACATTTGAAAGAGCTGAAGGAATTCGAGTGTAGTCGAGAGCCAATCGATTCTGAATTTATCGGCGTTTTCGAGGTACACAAAGTTCTAGTGTTCGTATAGATTTATATACAGTAGAATGCATTTGTGTTTTACATATATATATATATATATAAAGTTTTTCCTCCATTTACTTTGCGAAAGAGTGACCGTAATACTTTTCCTATACGTGCTTCCGGGAGTTCTCCATTCGCCTCTTCTCATATGTAATCGACTCTCGTTCATCGTCGTCGTTGTCGTTTCGAGACTTTCGCTTCACAACGGTTCGGTTTAAAATCGGCCTGTTTTTCCCTCTTAACCATCTGAATATTCAGTCGAAATTAATGTATTTGAACTAATGGCTGTGCGCATATATAAAAATGTTTATCCTCAAAATTGACCGCTTATTCTTGAGCAGAGGTTTCTCTTATTGAAACAGAAACATAACTTCTCTATTCTACACACAAACTTGTAAATATAAGAAGTTAAACGAAAACGAGTCTTTAGCGAAGCCACTGCGACTATTTTTCAGTCTCGAATAAATAAACTGATCATTATCCATGATCTAGGCATTTGAGCATAAGTTCCAGCTGCACATCATTCCGTCTGTAGTCATTTGAATAATTTTCTAATCTCAATTTTTGACATGGATTAGTTTGAAAAATGGTCGAAGCTCTCTTGTCTCTAGAAAAATATCAATTTTCAAACGGTCATCTTGTGACCTGCGGTCTCGTTCGTTTTGCAATCAGACTTTTTCACATAATACAGCTGAAATAATATTTCTGGCAACGGTTTACCCGTGATATACCACAAGTTCACGAAAATCTGTATGCATTCGCAAACAGCACACACTCTCTGCCTTCTCACCGAACTAATTAGATCCATTGTACGATTAATGACAGTCGTGATAAACAGCAAGAGCCATCATCTATATATCAGGATGACAAGTTTGATTAGAACCACTGAGCGTAATTGCAATAATATCAGTATGTTCATACGCACAGTTACAGTTTAATCACTGTTACGTGAAGTCCATAGTTATAAAGATGTAGTCTGAGTCGGATAGGTCATGCTAATTTAATGATCAATTTCATTGCTATTGTATGATATTCAATGTCGTTATGGATGGAATTATCAATTAACAATACACCAGCAGAGCAGGACAATAACAGGAGAAATGAAAAATAACAAAAGAATTACTCTAAAGATTTACACGAAAATAAGTTATCTTGAGTTTTCGCATTTCGTTTGCGTATAGAAAAAAACAAAAAAAAAAATACATATATTCATACGTATGCGAGGGGATATTTATGTATGTATATTTGTTATGCCCATACATACATATAAAAGCCCGACGAAGTCACCGATCTTTCCTTATCTCTCGTCCCCTCTCGGAAACGAGCGTGTACGTTATTTTCGTCCTTCGAAATTCGAGATTCAGAGCAGCAACGTTGATATTCCATGCTTCTTCTCCTTCTTCTTCCTCACCTCTCACTCTGAACCCACGGTTATGCACATACATCAAGACGTCGACCCATTTCCGTGCCACTTTCACACATCTGCTGGCACAGATTTGTCCGGCGCCTTTCCTCTCCGCGTGTGATTCTGCCTCACGGGTATTATGAATCTCTATGCATGTTTCCTATAGTCTTTGAGACACTGAGTTTGAAGAAATTCTGAATCAAATACGTATATTGACACACTGTAATTCTCTATTTCAAGTTTTGTTTTTTTATATTTCGTTTACTTTTGCGTATTTTGATAGTCAATCGATCTCGCTGATAGAAAATTACATAGAAAATTACGGTGGTCCGCTATCATCCGGGTACCATGTCATATCATGAAATTTTTCGGAAGCATATAGTTCCAATGGTTCCTGGTGAAAACATCGTTATTTCTGGCCTCAATTTAAACTCGAAATATTACAACTGTATCGCTGGAAACTCTCAAAATTACAATATAAAATTCGATAATTATTTTATTTGTAAAAATGATTGATACAAGTTTTTTGATGCGTAGTTTTACACTGTAAAAACACAGCAAAAGCAATAGTATATGCAATCGTGAAGCCTTAAACAGGGTATAGGAAGAAAAATGAGTAAAAGCAAATTTCACTGTCATAAAAACGTAGACTTACGACATTTTTAAATATTTTTTTCAACGTATTTCGAAGATTTGACTTCCTCGTGTTTAAATATATTACCGTTTTAATGGTAATGCGCGTTTATGATACACGTGAACGTCGATCCATTTCCTAGAGTCCGATGAGGACTCTCTCTTTCTCTCCCTCTATCTTCCTCTTGTTTGGCCTCGATCGTGATACTCTCCGGCGCTCTCGTCCGCTCATTGTAGAAAGTTTATTAAATGTCGTTTTGAGGTCATCATCTCACGTATACGCTAAACTAACGCTAATCTCCGTCTCATTGATGGTTTCAGTCGTTTCTAAGCGATGTTAGCAATTAATTGATATTAATTTACCGATCAATCCGTTGTGTTTCGTTTTAAATTCATTCTCATTGTATATCGTTGAAAATTTGCAAGATTTTTATATATCCGTATGACTCCGCGAACGCAAGATCGCGGAGTCACACGGACAAAGAAATTTTCATGTAATAATTTCACTAATACGATATTTAATAATGGAGGCATTGAATTATGCCCGCAATTTTTCAATGTTGACACCCTTCATAAAAAATAACGATAAACGATTTACGGGATTTCCATAAAAAAGTGAAATTTGGTCAATTTTCACCTGAATCGAACGATACAGCATTAAAAAAGTCGACAATTTTTTATATGTGTGCTAAAATGATAAATATATATAAATATAAAAACACAATACTCGTACCAGTAAAAATTTTAGCGCTAAAGTACAGCACGCCATCAGCGTGCACACACTTACTCGCGTTGTCTTTTTGTCAGTGCTACATCCACCCACTCAGATTATCATACGAGTATAGAAATAGATAGATAGAGGAAGAGAGAAAGGCGAGACACGGTCGTTGGTGGGTGAGTAAGGCAAATGCTGTACGTACAATTTTCTACCTTTCTCCGGAGGCAGTTTGGTAAACGAGGCGAATCAAACGATAAGGCATTCACTCGGTACACACACGATATTATATTAACCGTATACACGTGCGCTCGTATATACGTGTATGTGTAGAATACACATTTATACGTATATTTTTGTAGTACGAGACTAGAAGAATCGAAAGATGAGAATAGAGGCTGTGGAGAGCGAGATATAAATGTTTTGAACAGAGAAAGAGGACGCGCGGATGGGCAAATGTGGGCAGTGGGCAGCCACCTATTATAAATCGGAGAGAAAGACTTCTTATCGTCGAGAATTAACTGGCTCGACTCTTTCCCACGTGTATTGTTGTTTCGCAGACTTTTATCGCACTCTCGTGAAAAACGCAATTGAGCCAATAAAATAACTCTCAGTCATGTATTTAACGTGTATCTATATACATTTTAATATACAAGTATATGTTATTTCGATGTACATGTGTTTTTGTATTCATGTAAACGTATGAGAGAGAAAAAGAAAAAAAAACTAACCGTGGACTTACGAAACCCGCGAAGGTGTTTTTCTACTTCCCCTTTGAATAGTTTTTGTCTCATTCACTTTAATACCTTTTCTCTCTCTCTCTCTCTCTCTCTCTCTCTCCAGGTACTTTTCATCTTACTCGCAACTTACTCGTGTTCTCTTGTCAGAAGATAATTCGAATGAATTTCACATTGGTCGGAGAAAACTTCGCTGTTCCATTTAAATTTATACACACGTACATGCTCAGGTGCGTTTTGGGATGAATTTCTTTAGGAGTTATTGAGTTATCCCTTTTTCCGATGAAAATTTGCCTTCATTTTTTCCCATGTTCCTACATCCCATGTTTACTACATGATCAGATGTAAATCAGATGGCTCTGTTTCTTCGATAAGATGTCAGTTTTGAAGGAAAGTTTACGCATTTTCTACGTGTGATGATAGATGTTCTTGTTTTATTTTTCTTTCATTTTGCTACCGATAATTAACTTGAGATATCTCACATTAGTAAGGCGCGTGCGTAAAATATAGTTGAACGAATTCTTGAAGTCGAGCAGAGGAAATAAAAATTGATACTCAATATGGGCGTCGGCGATATGTTCTCAGTTCGTAATGAATTATGACATCAATATATGAGATTTCGTAAAGTGTGGGAATGTAATTCGTTAATGTCAATTTCTTAGCATAAATATTTTATGTTCTGTGTGAACTGCTTGATATGTTTATAATGGGTAGCTGATCAGCCAGTATATGCTGTAAAACCAAGCACAAAATTACAGTAAATGCGGTGCGCAGTGCAGACAAGAATCGTTTTTCAGACTGAATTCTCATAATCCTTGCAGCTGGTTAGCCACGAAGCAATTTCTAATACAGTCCTCTGGCTTGATTCGACAGCAAAAGGTTACGAATGCGAGTGAGAGAGCAAGAGAGAATAAAGAAATAGAGAAGTAAGAGGAATGAAAAAAGCATCATACAGAAGACTCTCATGGCAAACCGACCGCTCCCAGTTGTCACGAGTCTTGCTTTGAAATTCATGTAATTGATTAGGATGCTTGGGAACCAGAAACTAGTTGTGAATTAATTCTAAACTCCTGCGATTTAAAGTAAATTCGCTACGAATAAATGGCTCCCATTTTTTGACTCAGTTTTTCTACCAATTATGATTCTGCAATCTTATGATGTTGCAGTCATGTTCGAATCAACAAATTCAAGTATGATCGTAACATGAAAGGGACACAACGGATTCTTTTTTCTTCGTACACTTTTTTTTACGAGATCTAACAGTGATTAGTTTCTTTTTAATAAAACAAAAATCGATACAAATAATGATCTTAGAGAAAAATCGTAATTTTAGCCACGAGACGAACCGCCATTCGAAGAAGTGGCAAATTCAATCCATAATTCCTGATGAATTTCTTATTCAATGAAAAATGAGAATCACAGAAGAGGGGGTAGTGGCTTGACTCCAAATATTGAAAAATAAACATCAAGTCGTATATATTCACAACAAAAGGTGTCGATTTTTGCATTCGAAACAAGTTTTGTTCGATTTTTTTTTCACTGATACTGCAGAATAATGAATGGGACAGGACATCATTAGCGGTGAATATCGACCGACTGCCAATAATCCGCGGTTGCGGTATCTTTAATTATCCTATCCTTGTAAATGAGATACTTTGACGGAAGCGAATGGCTCTTTCGTTTCGAAACTCGGTTTCAACGACCTCCTCAACTCGCACCGCCTATTCGAAACACCTGTATATATATATAATCCAGAAGTACTATTAACAATAGGCTGTAGCCTCTCTCGGTGTGAACAATCTCGGAAGTACGGCCTACTTGCTCGCTGACAGTCAGCATCACCAGCAGCACAATCGCACCAGCATTGCCCGAGCGTATTTTCTACGCCGACGAACAACAAACAGGAACGCCCGGCAAACCTTGTTCTCCTTCTCCGCTTTCCTCCAGCTGCAGCTCGTGCCCTCTTTACCGAAAGACCATTTCGAGAAACTTTAATGTAGTTTTCGTGGTAGGACGAGACTCTAGGCGCTCCCGACGCCCTCTCACGGTCCTCAAGTGTACGAAAAACGTGTATATCGTGGTAGCACTGTAGCGGTAAGAGCCATGCCAAGTTAGAAGGGATAGACTCTTGTTCTTAGTTCTGGTATTTTCTTAAAAAGCTGTATACTGCCGGATCTTGCATATCGAGGCGATCCACTCTGCGTCCTTATGCTTGGCAATGTGAATCGAAGTTACTATATATCCATAAATATACAAGTTTTGGTTGGCTTTGCTTCGGAGTTCTTCGAGTGGCTACCTGTCAATTTAGGTCAGTCATTCTCTTCAATTAGGTTTACCGAACTTGGCAATTGCAAGACGCGCTTTCTTCACGGGGACTCGTTCCTGAAAAGAGACAGGGAAAGTTTCAGGGACCTTAAGAAGGAAGATAGGAGATGATAAGAGTAAGAGAGGAAGAAAAAAGGAGGGGTGGTGCAGAGAAAGGCAGATTTGGCTTTGATTCTCATGTCGTTCGCGTTCCCATTTCTCTCGCTTTTTCTTCAGCCAGAGGTAGCTTCATATAGAGCACCTGCTTTGCTGCACCACGAACAGCGAGCATTTCGCAGATTCCTTCAATTACACGGTTGATTTTCTTTTAGTTTTATTACATTCGTCGTTTTGTGACGTACGGATGTATAGATCACAAACCGCGGAGAAATTGGGAAAAAATTTGAACCGAACTCTCAACTTGAAACCTATATTTCGACATTTGTCTACTCATTTGTTTGGGAAGGCCAATTACTACAATTCATTGTTTTATTCAGTAATGCAAATTTGGACACATGCACAGTTCGATAACAGTTTCCATATTCGTATTGAATAGGCTGATAAGTTCAAAATTATATCCAAAATCTATGTGAGTGGATAATATTCATTATTTTATTGAGTTTCTCCAGCCGAAACAGTTTCACAATGTCAAAAATAAAACTATTTGGGTTATCGCTCTAAATTTTTCGATTTTCCCATAAGAATAACATAGAGAAATGAAAAGTTCGAAGAAACCAAAATTTCACAACTCTTGATAAAAAATCCTATAGACATTCCGCTTATATATTCTTATAGGAAACAAAATTCTCTACAAAAAAAGTTATTAGAGTCAAGCGTTTCAAATCAACCGTTCCTGAGTTATCGTTGTATTATCATTGAAGTTGAACGTATATTAGATTGCTTGAAGTTCAACGTATAGAGGTTGAACTTCGAACAACGATAACTTTGGAACGAATGATCTAAAATAATTGGCTCTAGTAAAGTTTTTTTATAGGAAATTTTTTTCTTTTCAAGAATAGATGAGCGGGGCATACCCATAGATTTTTGTTTGTTTGAGAGACCATTGTTCGAAGCTCAACCTTATATGGATTAAACTTCGATAACTTTGGAACGGTTGATCAGACATGCTTTGCTGTAATAGCTTTTTTGTAGGGAATTTAGTTCTCTACAAGAATATGTGGGCGGCGGCATATCCATAGGATTGTTTTTTTTTTTTTTTTTTTTTTTTTTTTTTCAAGAGCTGTGAAACAATATTTATCGAACTTGTCATTTTTCTATGTTATTCTTATGGAAAATCGACATACGTGAAGTGACAGTCAAATTTTTTTTTATTTTGAGCTTTCCTTCTAGACGTTTTTTTTTTTTTGGCGTTGTGAAATTGTTTTGGCCGAAGAAACCTAAAAAAAAAGAATTCATTAAAAAAAAAAAAAAAATTCATTTTTTTTTTCGACACATCCTACCGTACATATTGCAGGGATGTAACGATTCTTTCTCTACCGTTCTAAATTCAATTCAGTGTGTAGAATGCGGTCTCTGTATTGTTTCACTTAATCCCTTCTCTAATCTTGTTACCTCGTCGAGCCATGCCTCGACGATTCGTCGAGTTATGTACGTTTTGCACATACACGTATTGTACTACCCCTGATCTCGCTTTACCCCGATAAATAGACGTTAATGAGAAAATCCTGCAATGTATAGCAAGTAACATCAGCCCCCCCCCCCCCTCCTCTCTCTCTCTCTCTCTTTTTTCAATGAACGAATGCACAAGAGTGAGTTGACTAGCCAGCATTAATCGGTAGACGTATCGGAGCCTGCCCATGGTACAGCTTAAATTTACACTACCATGTAATCTTATTTCGTATAATTCAAACTAGTTTCACTCGTATACAAGCGAGGAGTCGTCGTTAATATTGTATAGGGAGGGATTTTTTTTTTCGTTTCATCCCTCGCTCCGCGCCCTTCTTTGTCAATTGATTGTATTTTTTGATGAGGGATAGTCTACGCTTAACTCCAGCTCAATTTGTACCCACATTATTCAATTTCATGTTTAAAATATTGTCCTGATATACCCAACAAAAAAAAAAGTGTTGCTAGAAACGCTTTCCCATAATTGTAGTTGTTTTGTACCTCAAACTAACCAAATTGTCATTTGGTTAGTTTGAGGGTTGGAACTCACCAAAATTTTCAATTTTATTATATTTTAATAACTTTCCACGTTTTACACGAGCACCGTTCACATATGAATGTCGCTCTTTTTATGTTATCAATGTGCATTTATCATTTTTGGCCTCGTCTAATATACTCGTAGCGGTAATTTAAGTTTTATCGCTACGATATTGAGCTTCATTTATTCGCGTGTGCGTGCACTCATGTGATAACGAAGAAAATTGGTGTGGTTGAGAATGCCACAGATTTGGATCTGCATATTCATCGCATTTCATATGGATTTATGTATATCCGACTTATATCAGTTTAAAAAATTAATATTAGCATCGAAATATTTCGAAAGTTTTATCATTATACAATATTTTTTCACTATTCAGAAACATTTACACTGTATATGCCTGTCAAAATGTGCGTTATGTCTTTTTTTCGACAGCTACCTGTTAAAAGTCATTGTATAGATAGACAAAAAAGAAGTAACTGAAAACGTAGAGCAAACGATTGAAAGTTGAAAAACTATAGATAAGTCCTTTTATCGAAGTTTATGAATGTGAATATTTTCTAAATCGTAGAAAGCGTAGTTTGACTAATCGAAATGAACAAAATTTCAGCTTATCTAGAAAAATGGATAAAATGGGCTAAGATCTTTTTATATATAAGAAACTCTCGTAGCGACACCGAACATTGAATTGTACGCAAAACCTTGAGCTCTTTCTGCTCGACTTTTCTCACGAAGAGATCGTATTAGCGATGCAAATTGTAGTTCTCGAGAACAAATCTTGTCTAGAGCAAAGCGTAGCTCATCCATACGCTTATGCACATACGCATACGAGTATAGAGGCACATATAAATATATGTATTTGTACAGAGTGCATACGGCGAATAGCTGGGACAAAGAGAAACGGAAACTTCGTGCGGCAATATTCCGTACGATTGGCGACCGTACCGTGGTTTGCTGATATTAATAACGGAAGCTGTACCATATCATTGGCAACACCTCTCTTCCCTCCCTTTTCCTCTCTCGGCCTTGTTTCATTACCTTTTTTCACACCACACCCATTCCTTGATATTCTCAAGACTAATTTCAGAAGTAGGCTATGTGCCGGCATACTGGATCTTTGTTGCAATATGTAAGTTGTATGCAACCCAGGCAGAGATTTGGGGTGAAACAAACAAGGTGCAAGCTTTTGGTGAACTTGCCTACCCTTTCGGTTTCCTTCGTGTGTGTTTGCTGTTCTCGAGTTCGCCCACGTATGCATACGCGCGCGTGTGTATGTGTGTGTAGAATATTTGTATTTCCTGCTCGTTTACAAAGAGATACTACCTTGATTCTCCGCATTCCAATGGAATTACCGGGAATCACACCGGAAGTCGACCTATTATTCTACTATGCCTACGAAATCTTTGCTCGGGATGGTTAAAATTTTAGCTTAATTTTCCTCTCACCGCTTTTCTGCCATTTTTGAAACCTAGAAATAGGCCCTACTTACAACGGTCCCAACGAGTGTCCTTGCTCCAGTCAGTTCATCTCCATCATCCGAACCGTTAATTCATGCAACTCTCTCACCACTCAGCATCGAGTCAATAGTAATAAATCCAAACATTAACTTCAACATTCTTCTATTCATTTATCGAATCCGTTTCGGAACATCACAACAACCCGCGTTGAAAAAGTAGCATCTGCGGGAAACATTTGATACACCAAGTTTGGACGAATCGATATGAATGATTTATGCGATCGAATCTTAGAGTTTACGGAACGGTTGGTCAGTAAAAAAGAAAAAAGGAATTAAGAAGAAACCTACATTTACGGACTGAGAATTTTTATGTTTCGAGATTGAAAGGATGAAAAATACTGAATATTTCAATCGTGTGTTGAACGCTGAGAAGGGCCAGTCCTGTAGGCGTGACCTCCTTTTTGCGACGTTCTCTTGGGCTTCTCACTCGACTGAATCCTCTTTTTTTCAAGGGATGAGTGGAAAGGACCGGTATTTGATAGCCGTACGTGCTGCATACGGGCTCATTCGAATATACAAAACACAACGGAGCAACAGCATTCTCTGTACCGTACGCAGGTATATAACGCTCGTTGAAATTCAAGGATCCTTCGGGAAGTGAAGAGGTTCTGTAAATACCGTATAATAGTTCTTCCATTGTATTCTCTTCAAACAGGTCTCACAACGTAAGGAAGCATTGACCTAACAATAATGTCCTTCCCGAGCTCCAAGGATTAGTACAAAAAACTACACTAATGCGGTAGAACGATAACGAAAAAATTCATACTTGAAAAGAGTACGCCGCAGTGATCGCTTCACCAAAAATAAGGATACATATGACCTCCGGTCGTCTGCCTGGGCCGTTGATCCGAGATTTACAGCTTTTAATTAGTGCAACTCGTTAATGAATTGTACGATTAACGACGATTTTTACTCGCACACGTTATTCTAGGTCTTTGATTCCTATACTAAATGGTCTCAGGTCACGTTGCGTTTAAACGATTCACAGTTTTGTCCATATAAAACCATGTTATGATATTGAACACTCTCGATAACTCTAAGCGCCGGTCTAAGGTATTTCTTGAACAAATTTTATTCGAATTAATCGAGAACGAAATTGTTGGATTCACCCGGTCGTAGCTGTAATTTAGAATCGAGGTGGTAGAAGGGTGAGGTTAAGACGTTTTACAAAATAATTCACATTCATTCGAGAACAAATTCCGGAATAACAAAATTGAATTTTTTAAATAAAACAGTGATTGAATGAAAGATATGGTAGGATGTTAAATTATTTCCGGAAAGATTTTCTTACAATATATTTCGTTTCACGATAATCAGTCTCCCAATTGAGATAATAATAATAGAACTGTTAATAATAAAGTTTTCTTCAAATAATAAAAATAAAATTAGTATCCTGAAATACGCTCGCATTTAATCAACAATCATGTTCTCGAGAGGAATTCTTCGTCGATACCCGAAGTTTCCTATCGTGCCGAGTCAATGTTTTACTTTTAATTTTTTATCACGTCACAGTGCTCATACATCTTTATTAATTCAATGAATACGTTCAAGTTGATCGAAGATTTAAGGTAACATAATATTCCTTCACAAGTAAAGCAGCGATGGTGTATTGCCTTAATCTGCTGTAGGAGACCAAGAAGCTGAAATATAAGGGCAACCTGTTACACGCGGAGTTCAGGAAACTCTGTACTATTCTATAGAAATGGGTTATACATTTTAGCAATTTTCATTGGGACTTACAACTTGTTCGGATCTTGGTCATCCGAATGTTAATAAGCTAGCCCAATATTTCTTAAACAATTTTCGTCCCTTGAGTGAGAGTTGTATTAAAAGCAAGTATCGAAACTAATTTTTTTTTTCGATACCACTATCTGATACACTTGAAAATCTTTTGTTTTTCTTGCATCTTTGAATCCCTGTTTTTTTTTTTTTCATTCATATTTCCTGGTAGAAAGACTACCCAGCCCTGACCCAATGACCGTTGTAAATCACGATGTAGTTACTTGCAGTGTGTACGATTCGCCGCTCGGGGGATCGTAAACTTGGCACTGGAAACACTCGTTAGCCAGTCCGCTTTTGCTATAACATCGCGTCAAGCGCAGCTCTCAGATCTTCTCTTATATCTGTCTTGTGTACCCCTCCCGTCCATATACACGTCCAAGTTGAAGCCAACTACTTCATTGCATTTCGCGCAAACCTACGTGAGTATTTCAGAAGAGCGGTCTTCGGTAAGCCTCATTTCTAGAATCACCGCCACGAATCGATAGCCTTGTAGAGGCCGTAGATCTATTCTTGTAGATCGTTAGTGTTGATGTTTTGCTGAAGCAAAAGATGCAGACAAACGAGAGGATGGACGTAGATAGATCGAAGTTGAAGGAATACATGGCCTGGCAGGAAACCGCCCAGGTAAATTCCAAAAACTCTGGTTACCACAGTGAACTCTAAGACCAACTAAGGTTTTCTGTTTCTCTCCCTTCTTGGCTCTTTTTCATGTGGACACACAATTTACTAAAATCCACTCGAAGGCATGGAGCTGCCGGAGACTTTCTGCTTTCCGATTTACTCTGTTTTCTGGATGATTTTTAATGAAGCTGCTTCCATTCTACCATTTTACAAGTTCATAATTTTTTCATGCGATAGTGTTACCCCTGAATTTCTTCGACTTTAAAAGTCGGAATCTAATATTCAACATGAAAGTGATGAAGTTCATGAAGTTTTTTTTACGCACTGACGATGTTAGATGGTTGGAGATAGTTGCTTCCCTTTCGTACAATTCTTTGCGAGAGGTCTGAAAGGTTTGGCTTCAATTTTGTTTTCTCATAGTGCTGCAGATCAGTTAACTTTTTCACAGATCTATGGATATCGTTTATGTGATAGAAGTTTTTTGACCTGTTGGTATGAGTGCTGCACACCTCAAGGGTGACTGTGTTTTACGAGATTGTGTAAATCTTTCGTGTCCAGCTGAGCGAATTCAAGAGTTACGAAAAAGAGGGAGAGAAAGAGAGCAAAAACCACTGATTTGGTCGATCTCGAACGTTCGGAAGTACTTTTGGGTTGGGCTTTCGTGGACCATCGTAGCAGGGAGAAGGAAAAACCGTACATCTCCGAGTAGTATGTCGGTTAAGATTTATCTCTCCTAGGCACGTTTGAACGGGAAGGGTGAGAGCGAGAGAGTGTGCGTGCGTGCGTGCATGAGAGAAAGAGAGCGACAAGTGAGAAGCGGGGAAGGAGCAGAGTAAAGTGAAGGGTAGATGAGAGCGAGTAGCAAGGTGACAGTGGAGTGGCAGTAAAGTATTTACTGTGGTAGAAGGGTTACACGAACGTCAAGTTTTTCGATGCTTCCATGTCGAGTCACTTCGACGAAAACTTGTTTCAGTATACACCCACTATCAACCTTTTGATCGTGATATCCAGTACTGGGTCACCAGTTTCGCTGTAAGTTGATGACCACGGTAAAACTGCGCAAAGTCTTCGTTCTTCCGTGAATATAAGCTCGATTTGTCGAATGTATGCAGCAAGCAGAAGTACTCCGGCCGCAGCAGACATTTGGAAGAGACCGAAAAACTAGGACAGTACAGTCACCCTAAAGGCTGCATATACCTGTCGTGAAACTTCCAATCGTTACGGAGTTTCGAAGTAACCTTGAATGCTGTGACGAGAGTTTGTCGTCCACTGTACGATATCTGTATACACACTTACCCAGGTTAAGGAGTTTCGATACAAAAGGCAAAATGTTAAGAAATTAATGAAATTTGGTGATAATGTTCTTCAACATCAAGTACGAAAAGACAAATTTTTTCAAAATTTTCTTCTACTTAGTTATCGAGTAATTATGCATTGAAGCAGATTTTTTATGCCCGAAGTGTATACCTATATATATGGAAACGCTATGCTTATACACGTGAGCTTTAGTCTTCAATTACTCGATAACTGTGTACAAGAAAAATCTGAAAAAATTTGTATTGTCAAATTCGGCACTAAAGAATATGTTCACCAAATTTTATAAAATTCTTAACTTTTTGAATTTTTGTGTGTTTTTAACATGGTTTAGCATGGCAACATTGTATCGCCTGTACCGAAACTCCTTAAATGTTTAGCTCGATAACTTTAGGCGATGCACCATAATTTCAGTGTAAAAGTCCTGTGTGTTGATGAGTTATTGAAGGTTCCACGAAACTCGTTGAGAAATATAAGATTTTCGAGAATATCTCTTTTTCTTATCCCAGGCAAAATAATTTCAATAAAATATCGAGCTTCAAAAGGAAACTTTTCAAGTACAAAGCGGTGCTTTTAAGGGGACAAATAAGGCTTCCTTTTGGGGCTTTTGGATATTTTTTATGATTTTTTTTTTGAGCGAGCACGTGTCTCCGAACAGAACCTTTTTTTGGCCTTCGAAAAACGTTTCCACAGCTGATGGATAAAGTTTTCCCCAGTTTTCTCTACTGTAATTTGGAACGGGGTAGTAATAGCTTAATTTTTGTTTTTGAGCAATTATCGTACGATCCTTTTTTGCAAAATTATTCCATGTCTCGTAAAAATGGAGCAGTTTCGAGAAATGCGGTTTATATGCAAAACTAAAGTGACTCAAAGGAAATGTCAAGGAGTTAAAAAGTTGCGCAAGTTCAAAATAAAATAAATGTAATAGTTTCATCATTATTTTTTTTTTAAGTAATTTTTCTTATCATTTTTGGTCGAGCCCTAATTGAGCAAAAAAGCGTAACTCGAGAATTCTAGGGTTGGGGATGACATAGCAAAAGAGAAGGAATTAATCATATTTTATTGCGAACTCACTAATGTAAAAAAAAAAAAAAAAAATTCCTATTTGGATGACATGCTTTGGTCCTCGAGGCCAAATGCGGTATTTTCAATGGAAAAAGTGTATAAATATGGTAAAAAATTTCATTAATTAATTGGAAGAATATATATTGCAATAGCATGGTGTAGGGATTGCGATGAAGTCGCAAAAAGCAAATCGTCCATATGTAAGAAAAAATTTGAAAAAAACATTAGTGAGTTCGAATTAAAAATTTAGCACTTTCGGTTCCCTTGCTTTTTTATCCTAAACCTCATATTCCTCGAGTTATGCTATTTTTCTTAACCGGGATTCGACCGAAAATGACGAGAAAAATTGTTCCAGGTGTTTCAATTTGAACCTATGCAACTTTTCACCCTTTGACATTTCAAAGTTATCGTCCAGTGAACTGGAGCAAAAACTTTCCACTGGCTGTGGAAAACATTTTTAAAGGCCAAAAAACGACCGAAATACGATTCTGTTTTAAGGCGCATGCTGATTCCAAAATAATAATAAAAAATATCTAAAAACTCCAAAATAAAGCCCAATCTGTCCTCTTCGAAACGCGCTTTCCTGAACTTGACTGAAGCTACAGAGCTTTTATTGCAGCTACAAATTTAGACCGGTATACCTCAAATTTTGAGCGAAAGTGTATACGTAAACGAATTGTGTGTTGGAAAAATAGGATTGATTGACACGTTTTCGTGGTAAATAAAATGACGTTTCTAGCGAACTCATTGGCCCAATGACAAAGTGGTGGTCCGTGTGGTCCGTACTAGTCAATCGAAAAAAAAGTCTGACCTAAAACAAAGTGTGACGTCACGGCCACTGAAATAGCTTTGAGCTGCTTTAGAAAATGGCGAAATATGTATGAGGTGATTAGGTGTGGCAATAACATCTCCTTGATTCTTTTGATATCTATCATTTTGCCAGAATTTTTATTGTTTGTGCTGGTGGGATTGTTACTGATGATAATGGCGTTGCAGTCTGGTAATTAAGCCGAGAAACCAATGAAAAAAATTGCTCTGGGAATAGGCCTCTTCGTTCATGTGCTACTCTCTGTTACTGTATCAACAATAAGCGCTTTTGTTTTTTGATGATGAGCCATCCTCATGACAGCGAGACAACGGACGCCTTAGCGAAAAACAAGCAGTCATTTAGGAACGCAAATGAGTCGCTTATTCACACAGTTATTCTCATTTCTGTCGACCTAGATTCAAGATATGACGATCCTCCTCGCACTTTCAAAGTAACGTGACACGGATTATTTTCGAAACGTATAGAACGCAAGTCTTTTGATCTCGTAATGAAATCGGTTTGTTAGGTGATATACGTTTTTTATGATAAAACCGAGTCGCATTATAAACAATTGCGACTCAACTTTATCGGAAAGATCTATTCGTTTGTAAAAGAACAGTTTTTATAGAAACGCCGTGCAATGTTCCTTCGAGGCACCTGTTGTTCACAAAATTAAAGCCAATATCACCAATCCGGTTTCTAAAAAGAAAAAAGAAAAAACCTCTGGGAGAAGATGTCTTGTAGGTTAGTAGCACAGTTCGTCTGTTTTTCCGTAAATTAATCAATACATTTTTTCTTGTATTCTATATCCATTTATTGACTTGGGTTCAGTTCAACTTTCACATTTTTATCGTTCAAATGTGTACAAACTCGTGTCGAAGCCTCAAAGTTTTCTATTACTGACCTAAATCTATTATTGGATTTCTCTTTGAGGAGCGGAGTTTAGTTTTCGCCCTTTCATTAGAGAAAAGTCTTACGAGATGTTCAACATTTTTAAGTCCGTACTTCGGTTAAGTTTCATTAAAACTTTAAAACGACATTTTTCGGTAACTATCACCGCTATAACGAAGCTGAATATGTTATACCGCATCGATTGTCGAAATTCTTTTGATATTTTAGAGACTCTTTTTGTGTACCCATCTCCATGTAGCCTAACCGTGATTTTTTGTCTTAAGAAAATTACAGAACTTATCCGTTTTCTCTAGTCGCGTACAACCATGATTTATGATATATTCTTTTGGCACAACGTTCCGTGGAAACGTTTTCGTGATGGTCGTAGACTACAGATACACACTTACATACACGAACAAAAACATAGGTATATGTGTTTTGTGGATATACAGAGACAGCGTTTTATATCTCGTTTACTGACCCTCGCGAAAGTCGCCTCTGGGTTCGCTGATCGTTAAGCTCATTCCAGCAATGTCAAGGTGATTTGAGCGGTCATAAGCAGAGTCGACGAGTGAGATAAAATGGCCCGGGGCTATTTTGCGTCTAGCGTAACCAATAAGCGGAGCCTGGCGTTTTACCTGAGTATACATCCTGCTTCAGGCTATATTCTATTTGCATCTGATTATTCTCGGCCATATAATACGCTATCGTCGCTTCGCATCTTCTTTGTGCCTATCGCTCGCTTATTTATTTCATCTTTTTTTTTTTTTCGTGTCTCTTTTATATTTTTTTCTTTCTCTTCATCTTCATTCAATGGTGTACGAATTTCAAACGGAGAAATCCGGGGCGCGAACTATTAGAAGCCTACGTTTTCTATCTGTGTACGATGGATGTCACTGTTTACCGAGAGTCCTTCATAATCTTTTTGAAATTCAAAGATAAAAACGCTGATTCCCTTTTTTGGCCTTTGTAACCAATCGGCTCCGCGACACGCTAGATAAATTAACGTTTGTGCCGCGTCTCGTATATCTCTAATTAGTGATTTTGTAACGGTACGAGATTCTACCAAACACGCCGTTACGCGTGTGTTCGAGCTCCTCAATATAAAGGAGCAGGTATGAAAGAAAGTGAGAAACGCGAGAATATTGTTTTAACAAAAATAACAAAGAAATTTATTCAATTAAACATGAGGTTGATTCTGATTTGTACAAAAATCGTTTTGAATCACCATTAAATCATAGACTTTGGGAATTTTTCCAGATTTTTCAAACGGTGCGTTTTTTTTTAGATTTTTTTTTTTTTTCAATAAGGGTTGTTTATAAAGATCTAAAAAAAAAAAATTTTGATGTCTTTCAGACTCGATTTAATCATATAATAAAAAATGAACCAAATTGGCAGGGGTCAGGAAACAAGTCATCCACCGGCTTGGCGTGGAATGTATATAGCGTATTCTGCAACACTCTACTTCTAGCCCTGCGGTTACTATCATTTTATTCACGAGATATTAGATTTCGTCGAATGGATTTAAGAACCAAAAAGTGGGCGTCCCACTCCAAATGTGACTATACCAAGATTCAGCTTCGTCAGCTGAGAATCTAGGGATAGAACCACGGATACTTTGTCTCGGCAACGTTTTTTGTTCGTAATTATCCTATCGATAATCGTAGCCATCTTTCAGATACTTACGTTTTTCGTACTTCCTGAACTTTTGTACTAAAACATTCGTAAATGTGGATTTTAATACTAACGATGATTTCGAACAACGAATTATATCTTATAGAAGGTATTACATGACTATTTTTTCAACCCTCCCCCTGACGAGTAAAATGTCGCTTATACTTCTTATATATAAGGCATTCTACGCCAAACCGGCAGACTTTCCCTGACCCCTGCCAATTTGGTTCATTCTTTTCAATATGATAACAATGAGTCTGAAAGACACTATGATTTTTTTTAAAGATTTTTATAAACAATCCTTAGTGAAGAAAAAATTGAAAAAAAAAACACCCCATTTTGAAAATCTGAATCATTCATGGTTTCGAATTTTTTGGAATTTTTTCAACGCAAGCGGTTCATGAATTTTTCAGAATTTTTTGACGTTCATAGCTGGTTAAACACAGAAAAAAATCATACTTTCTGAACGGATGATAGCTTAAAATATCCTACATATAATCATGGATTTTTCATTTTTTATTTTTATTTTTGTCGGCTTTTATAATAAAATTGTTTATAAAAATATTTAAAAAATCAGTTTATCGTTTAGACTGGATGTAATCATATTTAAAAATATGAATTAAATTGGCAGGAGTGAGGGAAAAAGTCTGCCGGTTTGGCGTGGAATGGCTCATATACATGCCACGTATCATCGGCCGGTCAACCATACACGTCCTATAAAAGCAGAGGATAAATTTTCCTCTCAGTTTTTTCCGACTATATCTATATACACAACGAGGGAGAAAGGAAGGTGGCTACGTGCCCGGAAATTTGGAATCTTGGTATCGACAGTTCGGACTTTTCCAATTAGAACGGACGGAGATTCATGACCGAGCGTTGGGCCGTGAAAGCCTCACCGTGTTGCCGAGAATGGTAGAACGAGTGAAAGAGTGCTCGTACTTTTTCTCCTCGCGCTCAATTTTGGAAATTGTCTCTCGCCCACGATCGTTTCCGGAATCTAAAATCGCAAGAGTTTTTCTTCGTGTTTTTTTTTTTTTTTTTTTTTCTTATTACATTGCTGTAAATGGCAAATCTTTGAATCTCAAACACTTTGTTTTCTGACGAAAATTTTATACTTGTATACATCGACTCCTTGCATGCAAAATCATATAATTCAAGTTTCCATGTGGTTTAACACCTACAAGTTAAGCCCGGCTGATCCAAAGTTTTGTAAACGAAATTTATGGCAGTTGAATTCCGGTGGGAAACGGGATGAAGTGAACATGTCGTCTTCATTCGCTTAGTAATCAAATCCCCGAACACGTTTCAAGGGGACCGAAGCATTCTTGCCCATACGTTCGATCAAGCTTTCTCTCTCTCTCTCTCTCTCTCTCTCTTTCGATCTTTTCTCACTATATTTTATGATACTCTGTGCTTTACGCTTACGTGGTTTGGCCTCTCAAGATTTCTTCATGTTCCAAAATTCCAAGTTATTCAATCCTCGATCGTTTCGCCCTCTAGGTTTAAAGTTCAAGTCTTGGGATCTATAATATTCCAGTGGAATCCAAATCTATATTTGAAAACCGGGACTTCTCTTCTAGACTTTTGTTCTTTCTTATTAAAGCATACTAAAAAAATTACAGAATGAGGTTCAAAACCATCACATTCATTACTTTCGACTCGGCAACACAAAATTCATTTACGTCCAGATTTGTGAGTAAAAAAGTTCATTCACAGTTTTTTTGTCTTTTATATTTTGGTGTATAAAAATTTTAATTCCATCATACGGATGAATCTATGCAAAAAATTGAAACTTTGTCTCCTAAATTACTTGTTCCCATTAATTTCACATGACGCAATCTCCGTTTCGTGAAACGAAGCCACGAGGTGTGCGGACAGAAATCACGATGTACTCGTATCTCTATCAAGATCCTTCATTTATAGGTTATTTTGAGCTAAATCAGCTATACAAAGAACTTATTACAGCTTTCGCTAGTTTTTGTTAAAACTCTACCATTCAAAAGCTGATGTGATTTAAGAATGCTATGCCTATTCGGAAAATGAGAATAGCAAAATAGTGTTTAATAAGAGAGCCGAATATGTTTGTAAAAATTTCATTGCTTCTTCATATCCAGGAGATGAACGACGAAATTAAATTATCTGAGAAAGATGCTAATTGATTCCAAATTTTGATCCCTAAACGTTAGATTCAATTTAAGAACAATTTCGTGAACAAATAATGAGTTTGACGAATCTAAACTTATTCAGGTAAAAGTCTATCATAAAATATTAAAATATTAAAATACGCGACAGTGTTGGACGTTGAAATCAACCTGTTTACTAGGTGGTGACGAGATGAGAAGGGAAATAAGAAGGTAACTTTCTCCGGTGATTGCCCCACTGACCGCAATATAACCAAGTTGAAGATTTTCTACGCTCGTGTCTCATATACACCATAGGCTCTGACGTATAATCTTGTTGCATTCCTTCCTTTATTCTTCAACAGTTTTCTTTCTCTCTCTCCCTCTCATTCTCTTATTTTTCCTCGTATTGTTGTTCCTGTCCCCTTCATCACAGTTCAGCGATTCCCCGACTTTTTTTCCACAATTTCTCTTCAACAATCTCGTAAATTAATCTAATCTGCTTTTCAAACGTATTTTTCATCTGAGCTCCAATCTATTTTCATTCATGCAAGAAGAGATTTTTCTGTCGATGATGAATTTTTTTTTAAAGATGTGTCAACAACGTTAGGCTTGATTTCAGATAAAATTATGATTTTTTTATATACTATAGTGTAAGTGTGATACACTTGATGCCTGTAAAATTTCACAACACCTCAACGAACTTTCGTTCGAGATATTATTGATTAAATACCGCTGAATTTTACACATCCGAATTATAAATATGTAATTATAGATCCACAAATCGTCACGAAAATATGATTTTATAACCCCGTAGAATTATGGCAACGTCGCACATCGTAAAACACAACACAATATATTTATATGTATAAATACATAGGTGTGTAACCTATTCTTGCTGTCTCATGTTTACCTCGAAACTTAGTTGTGAATTGAGCATGTGCGAGCGACCTTGTCAAGAATTGGAAAATGATGCACAAATCACTTCTTGTTTATTCTATCATATATAATTGAATAATTTTTCCTATGTAACACGTAATTACATCTGCTCAGAAACCAATTTTTATTTAGAAATTTGTCTAACCGGGCCGAATAAAGCATTGTTCTTTTTTTGATCTTGCTCAAATTTTTTTTGTGTTTTCTTCTCACGATGGTATCATGCACCTTGTTTTATCTGATACCCGAGCTTCTTCCGCCGAGCTCTTTTCTCTCGTTTCGCATCTTCATTTTTCGTGTTTTGAGCTTCGGGGCTCTTCTCAGTTGCGGGATATTTCCAGCATTCGACTCTGCCAAGTTCTTCTGATGTATATATATATATACACGTACACGAAAAGCTTGTAGGTATATACTACTTGCTTGTTTTCCATTCGTGCACTAGCGATCTTCTCTATTTTCTTTCCAGTTTTCGTACTTTTACAGAGAGCAGAAGACTCTGGCATACGAAATGGAATATTCTTTATTTTTTCATTTTCCTTTTCCTGTTCTCCTACACACGAACGATGAATTTCATTCGTCAACGCGTATTTTCCGGATATGTATTTGTTTCCATTCTTCTTTCTCATCTCCGATGACGTATACAACATTTATGTAATATTTATCATGTGCTTGGAGAGCGGAATTAAGAGTGCCAGCCGAAAGATCTCGTTCTGATAAACTCCAGCCTAAACTACTTCTAACGGTTTAGCACACGTTTGATGAATTAATATGTTGACCAGTTCGTTTATATTGACAATTGTTATTAAAAAACTAGAATTTATATTCCAGTGCAACGATTATAAATTTTTCGACTTTCAAAGGGGTTTGAAAGTATTACCGAAAAAAGTTGATGACCAATCGATATGTGAAATGTAGTTAATGATTTCATAACTACTGGTGTCACGATTTTTGTATTTTTATTTGAAGATACGTGAATAACTTACTTTTTTAGTGTTCTAAACGTTCTCTCATGTATCCTTTAAGCAAATCGGAATTTTTGTGTTTATAGTTCCATTTGTAATACGTCTGCTGATATATTTTTATCGTTTTTTGTTCACAGATATTTCGAATGATTGTATTTTAACTTTTTCTACTGGTCAGACAAAATAACTGGTCACAAATAATTGGCCAAATTTTATTTGAAATTATCGAGAACGACATGAAAAGTTTGCCCGGTTGTAGCCATATTTCATAACCAAGTTGGTAGAGGGGCGAGGTCAAACAATTAGAAAAAAATAATCACACTGAAAACAGCACGGAAATCCGGAATTACAATTTAGATTTATTGAATAAAAGCGATTTCGAGTTAAAGGAATTTTTCCGAAAGTGATGAAATATAAGTAACTCTTAAGAATATATCGACCGACAGTATTCTCTCTTTCCGAATCGCCTTGATTCTCCTCGATTCGACATTCTCGCAGATAACTGTCGCTCGCTCATGCAATAATAAAAATAAGTTAATATGAAATCATCTTTCAAATCCCGGTAATTACTTAAATATCGTGTAAACAATTTTTAGGAATTTAAAAGAAACGTTTGACCAGCTCTGCTTGCTGTAAAGACTTTAGTCGCGACTTCGTCTTTCTTCGACATATACATAACGTAAATGTATTTGTCTTGAATCGCTACCACGACTCTAGATCGCGAAGCTTAATTAAAATGTTGAACAGAAATTTTTATTATTATTTCAAACACGAAATTTAATTGTTTTCATGAATCTTATACATGCAACTTGTTACCTTTGTTTCTATTTTGCCTTTTTGCAGGTAAGCAACATCGGATTAAAGCTTTGTGCTCAAGTTTTCTGTCGCCTCCGTTAAAAAGGATTCTTTTGACATCGTGAGTATCTCTTGAATCATATGTAAATCGACGTGTATATTTATTTCTCATTCGACAATACCGGCATAAAGTGGAATCAATGTTTTTAGGATTGGAATACCCGAGTGGACGCTTGAGATAATTTTCGTAACTTGAATTTTTCAGAATTTTCGAGAAACTTTTTATCGTGTTTTGTGAATGTGAAACGTTGAAAAATTGCCGATGTGATATGTGCAGAGGATCACACTAGAGAAAGTTACAGCCTTATGAATGTACATTTGCTGTAAATAAGAGAAAGACTCTTTTTTGGGAAAGGACATTTTCCAACCGGCTACAAACCAGCCCTCTAAGGTATTTTCGGACATGACGAGTAGCCCAAGCGTGAGGTTCATCCTACCTGAAGTTTCTCTTTCCTTTTTTCCTCCTTCTGTTCTTGTTCCATCCACAGCAAAACAAGAAAATGTGAAAAAAAGACGGCGAGGAAACATTGTGTGTGTGTATGTGAGTGTGTATGTTTCAACTTCTGCTTTCATCCCTTTTCTCGTAAATTTATGCACGTCACACAACGTGTTGTAAATTTTAACGTATGTTCAACGCTAACACAACCTCACCTACGGGAATTGCTTGAGTTGTGCTCTGCAGAGCGTCGCCCATTGAGATTTGACAACGGCGCGTTTATCGATAAAACCATACATAACCTCATTTTGAGCGGCCATTTTGAAAAATCGTATGAATTAATATACACAATTCAGTATAATAATAAATCTATTTCATATAGCTTTTCACTTCTCTTTTCTTTTCGTCAAGAATCGACCTTGCTTATCTCACGTATACGTGGTTCAGGCATCGCCATTTTTTTCAATCTTGAGTCGCCTTAATAATGTAAACAAGACACTCCATCTTCGTTGACTACGCAAGTCGTGCACTGCTCAGTAACATTGCCAATGTGTTAGGATTGCGACGTTGCCAAATCGAGCGCCAACCTTACATTCAATCGCAAAGTTTTTATTTTCGGCCATTTTAACAGTTGGTATTAGCCAAAACGAGGATTTTCTTTTCACCATTTTTTCAAATATTTGACTAACAGTTTTCTAAAAACGATAATTTCTCCCGAACTCGTAAATCTGAAATTTACACTTTTTACAGATCCAGGCAATTATTATTAGGGACTGTGGTTTAACTCTGCTCGACTAGAATAGTTACTCTTTATCAATTCATTAAAATTGCTGTAACTTTTTATCTATACAAAATTAGACCCTCAGCCATTGTTCATTTTTTTTTTGTTTTCGAGTTATCTTTCAATTGGTAATTCGTTTTCTTCATTGTTTATCGACACTTGTCAATTACTGATGAATTTTTTAATTAAAAATTTGAACAAAAAATGATGACCTTTTTTTTTTAATTTTCATCAAAAACAAAATATCCAAATTTTATAAAACCATACACGTAGTTTGAATCATAATTTTTGATCTCACGAAAAATTCATCTTAACCGGTTCAGTGCTTTTTGATCGATGAGCAGTGCTTTAAACACCAAGTCGACTCCGATGTTCTTGAATAGATAAGTTTTGAAAATGCTAATTGTTTCCTAATTTCTCAATTCTAATAACACCAGAACTACCGTTTTTTACTATCTTGAAAGTCAATAAAATTTTCATCACACCGTTGAACGCTTTTCCGAGGGTTCCAGTTTACACTACCAGACGGCGACTAATTTGTTTGCGGTCGCGAATAATTCTGAATGAAGCATTCGTTAATGATTATGCATCGCGCAGTGTGGTTGCATCGATAAAATAACTCATCATCTATGAAAAACCTAATTTAAGAATGGTGACATGCGGATGAGCTTGGCGCGAATAATCGAAATTGGAATATAAAGTCGTAATGAAGACATGCCGCGATTTTACATAATTTATTCAATTCTATTTGAGAAGATAAAATTGATTCAGTGAATTAGTAAGATTTTCGTGTATGTAAATTGTTATCCTCAACTCAACGAAAATCCACCCTGATAAAATTTTACCTGAAACCCCGACAATTATTAACTCTTGCTATTCGTAAATTGTGAAATTCAGGCCTGATGCCTACGTTTTAGGTATAATTCTTTCATTATTAGTACGTTGCTTCTCGCAACCTGGCAAGACTCCTTGGCGGTAAGCCGTTTCGGCATCACTGCGGGAATTTTGAACGAGATGGGAATTTTTAGTTGACACAAGGTCGACGTATTGCACTTAGCGGGATTTCGTAAATCCATGCTGTGTATTCCGTATATAGAATTAATTTTGTCCCTCGGCCACATACTCGTACCGTTTCTCTTGTTTTTTTTCTTTTTTCTTTTTTTTTCCTATGTCGCTTCGTTCCGTGCTCTTCTCTCAGGTCTCACCAATTTTTTGATCAGTTGTATACATACACATTTATACATTGTTTCACGACTTACCGTGTTGGGTCTTTTGGGTTCTATAAACAAAAAAATAAAAAAATAAAAAAAATCCACGAATGGAAGCCGCGTCAGCTATGTACAATAACAACAACCAACGATCGTGACGAGAATGAAAAATGTCAGATGCGTTTCGTGCATCCTTGGATAATATGCGGCGCAATGCCGAATGCCAACACGAACATGAACAGGCCTCCCCCGGACCTTTTTACACTGTGTACAGTAAGCGTATGTGTGTGCGTGTGTATATTGCATGTTTTTTTTTCTGGTTGCACGATCTGTATTGTAGAATAACCATATTATATACATATATTTAAAGATCGTGCGATGCAACTGTTACCCATCTCGCTCACATGTTCCTCTGTTACTCCAGCTTTCTTTTTCTTCTCCTACTTCTTTCCTTCCTCATTTTCTTCCTTGTCTGCTTGTATTTCTCTCTTTACCACTGTTATGTATCCCAGGTGTCTTATGTATGTAAGGGAAGTATCCCTGCGTCGTATACAACCTAGTGAAGTTTGCACTCGTCGTACGTATGCCACAAATATAAATAAGGAAGAAACTATTCATACAAAACTGGAGAGTTTACGAGTGTCAAGCTTGAAGCTATAGTTGAACAATGTAACTTCACAACACGAAAACTTGTATTGTACTTTATCAATGTTTTTTTTTAATAAAAAATCGATTGAGACAAGTTTTCCATAATGAATTTCGAATAGTCATCCCTCATTGTGAATGAGGGAACTGACAATGGGTCCGTGTTTTTGTAACCTTCGATGTTTTGCTTATCAGTAAATTTTGAAAACCAGGGAAAACGGATTTTTTAAATTTTTGTCAGAAGGGCAGTTCGAAACCTAGCTGAACATCAATGGGAAATAGGGAAATTAATGTTTCCTACAGTTTCTCGTCACCCTTGGTAAATGCCGCACTCCGGAAAGAAGTGCTGAAGTCGCACATATGGAGGAATAGTTAGGAAGGTGGAGCAATAGTAACAGAAATTATATTTGCCATATTTTGGTGGCAAAACAATATGCTTTTCTTCATATGCATATCGCATTTTGTATGGCTATTTTGTATTTTCACGTTATTTATCCCCTCAACTTGTTTATCCCTTATTGGCATTCCAGTACCACGGAAGAATGCCACAATACTTGTCCAGGCTTTTCGAGGTGGCTTACTTCGGTTCTCAGCCTCCTGGAGGGTACAAAACAGTCGCTTAACGCGCCTCAAATTTTCGGAATTGAATGTTTTCGACACAATTAGACTGATTATAATAATAAAAGTTTTCATTTAAACTTTCAATTAGACCGAACTGTATACGCTTAATAATTAATTCGGATATTAAAGATGAGTGCTGCATTGATGTCATTCCAAAACAGATTTCATTTATCGTATTTGCTTTCGACTAACTAACGTTAATTCTACTGAGTTAATTTTTCAATTAAATTTAGTTCGCGTAATAGTCATTAGGCCTTATGGTATAATACAGTCAACCTTTTTCTTGGACTGGACTTAACAGTCCTCAGAAAAACTATAACTAGTTGTAACATTATTTTTTGCAGTATTTTGCTTTTTCATATTCGACCGAGAAGCAAAGTTCCGACACATGTAACACCGTCGTCAAGCGTGAAATTGGAAAGAGCTCTTGGCAATAACGATACATGACTTATGTAAAAAAACGAATGGCTAGTAAAATGGGTATATGCTCAAAGAGTAAACCGCTGTCTTATAGTTCAGAGGAGATAAAAACAAAAAGAAAGAGAGAGTGAGGGAATGTTTCAACGTAGTCGATTTTTCCTATTCTAATCCTAAGACACGTTCTTCCATGGTCTTCCGGTGGTCTCTGTGGGACTATCGGAAAAACATACTAACCGTGCCTTTTCCCTTTGAGACACACCAACTTTTCAACAATCTCATGACGTTGATTTCCACGTTGACCAAGACCATTCAGGAGCTGATAATACTTGCTACAAAATTCGATTTTGCTGGTTTTAAATCATTTAATTTACGCCTGGGATCGACATTACAATAATTTTTGCGATTCCAGTACACGCGATTGTATCCATAGACTTGACGTGCATATGACACTCACGAGAATGATCGTCAGTTCTGCCACTAGACGCTGGAGTCTGTCTCGAGTACAATCTTCACGACCTCATAGTCATCGTCCTCTTCTTCTTCTTCTTCTATTCTTCTCAAGACACTTGAGAATAGGAAGCCAGCTTTTCATCTTAGATTTAACTCACGGTCTCATTTTGAATTTATTCAACTTCATTTTTTTCATCTTGCATTTACGTACGTTCACACATATGCACGCTGAGGCATATTGCTCACTCGCACTTTGCGAGCATAACATTTTTCGAGGGTCTCTCTTTTCTTCTTCGTCCTCTTTCCCTCTCTCTCTCTTTCTCTCTCTTATATCTAAAGTACGTCTCCTTCTATATATATGCGATGAATTTTTCTTGATACTATATACAGGCGGACTGAAGGCGTCTCTGATGAGTGTAGGGTTCAAAAAGTGAGAACTTCTTTCAAAGACCGCGATCACGAGTACGAGAACGATGAGATTTTTCGTGTCGTATTCTTCGACTGCCAATTTTCTCCGATATGCTGCAAAGTGTTCGATGTACGATTATTGGAAGTGTTGAAATAGCTGGGGACGCCAACCTGCAAAAATATTTCTCAGAGCACCACTTCCATTCACGACCACTACCATCAACCAGTTTTTCCAACAGTTGGTGGCTCAGTGAGCGAACGATTATTAGGACACTGTGTGCTTAGCGCGCCCTTCTCGACGCAAGAGTATACCCGGCTGTATTTTAGCCATTGTGTGCGGCGATCCTCTTTTTTCTTTCGTGTAAAATCCTGTGAAACTCACATCGTTGAACATATCCTCGTACGATCGAGGTATAGAGAAATGGCTTAGAAATTATGTATGCCAATCGACTATATTCATCTCTTCTTCCCTCGTCTGGTCTAATAGAGTCTAAATGGTCTAAATGCTTTCTAATAGATTTATATATTATTATATTACATATTATTTATTGTGTAATACTCCATACTAATACTTCCATACTATTATAATCATCATAATATTAATATTTTCGAATTTTTAGTATGACATTATAAATGCGAAAGTAACTCTGTCTGTTAATAATGTTAAAATTAATTTTTTGTAAAAATAATAAATTTTCAAAAGAAGTTAGTCTCGGGATGCCATCCATCTTCTTGTCAAATTTTATGAAAATCGGTTCAGCCGGCTTAGACATGAAAAAGTAACAGACAAACAGATAAATGAATCGAATAAAGCCATTTTCGGAAGTGTTTTTTTTTTTTTTAATATTTCATTCAAGCAAAAATATGTACTGATGCATCCTTGCATAAACGTAGTTGATAGACTGTAACGTGGACCTTTTTTCCTACTTTTCATCTCGTTAGGGGCTGACTCAAAAATCTAGCAGTTTGACGACCAGTGGCTTTAGAATTTTTGAGTGAACGCACTCAAAAAAGGAATAAAGTGAACATATCAGCATAATATCAGCCGCTTCAGATCTCTGTAGGCAGAGAATTCTGTATCTTCTCCCTTCTGCATATTATCTTCATCCAGAAAACTTTTCAACGTGCACTCTGAAAAGACTTCCTGCATGAAGTACCCACTACCACTGGCTATAAAAATACGCGTTTCCTATTTTTCGTATAGATATTCCGTGCGAAACGAATTCCCGAGATATTTGTACGGAATTCGTAAAAAAAAGGGAGAAGGCAGAACGAAAAAATGTATGCCTGATGCCCAGACGCAGGTTTACAACCGTCTCGGAACATCCGACTCTTTACATGTACATCAGCCATGATTTTTTTTTCCAGTTACGTCCACTCATCGCATCTCGTTGGCCGTCCTCTTTTCATCGTTTCGTTCTCTCCTTCAACCTACGCTTCGGAGAGCTCGTGTCCTCTTTTCTGTCCTATCTCTTATATAGATAAAGAAAAATAATTTTCTGAAGTAGGTAATGAATCATTTTCAGGAGATTTTTATTTCATAAAAATGTAGTGCAGTTGCATGAAAAGTATGTATTTCATAATATTGAAGTTTGAATGAAAACTATGATAAATATTAATGATTAAAATGATAATTAACTTTATTATTGAGCTCGTCATTCTATAAAACGAAGTACGTGAGTTCTTCCCTCATTTTTCGTTTAATTTCGTTTAATTCTGTTGAGCTTATTTATTTTTGATTTCTCAAACACTACTCTTCAATAATGAATACTGGGTTTTTACGATTAGCTTCATCATACATCCAATTTATTTTATTTATCTTCGTTGAACTTTTTGTTCACAATATACTTGTCGTTATTGATTGACGATGTAAAAATGTATCTTCAATCGTTGAATAAACCACGCCAAAGTCGTCAATCACAGCCAGTCTCCATGTATATAAAGTCGGTGCAAGAAAATGTTTTTAAACTGGTATGTGCGAAAAAAAAAACTGCTCGAGACTTCTTAGTAACTATCGAAGTAATAATGAGATTGTAGAATGATCATTTTATAGTTTTCCATAGACGTTCCTGAGTAGATATAGATCTGTATTGACACTTGAAATACGGAATATTTTATATTTTGTTATTAATATCAAAATATGATCATTCATACGTCCACAAAAGTTATGCTTTCGACTTTTGTTGGATTACTTTATTTATTCAATCGAAAGCGAACAATTGGCCACTAGCCATCGCTACTTTGCTCGGAAAACTGTGGGTGAATATTTAACGCGAGAATCCTAGGTAAAAAAAGATTTTCTGTGAGTGCACCGGAGTTATGAACGGAAAAGTTTAACCATCTCGAGAAGAACTCTTTGATTTGTCTTTTTCGAGTAAGCCGTCCAAGAGTAGAGGTGGGTTTTAATGAAATTGCTTAATCTACCATTATTTACTGCGCTCCGCACACCGAAGGACGATATTTATTCTCTTGCAGCTCGTATAAATACCGGGTGCAGGGGTTCTTCCGGCGGTAGTAGGTACAACCTAACCGAAGCTAAGCGTGGATAATATACCATCTTCCTCTCCAATTTTCCCTTTCATACATGTACGTATATATGGTAACTAAGTGTGTATCGACTTTTAGCTTGGTACTCTTTTACATTTCGCGGTGTAGGTATAGAATAGGGAAGACCAAAAATATTTTTAAAAAAATTAATGAAATGAACCTCACGTGAGAATGAAAATTGTAATAATCAGAATAGCTATGCCGTGGGTTATTTTTTCTCTTTCTCTTTCATTTTTACTCATTTTTTATTTTTCAGTTTTTCACAAAGCGATGTGATGAACGTATCTTTTACATTCAGCTCGGTTTCAGCAGAGAACGCACAGAACAATACTCTATATCCTCTTGTCCTCAGGGAAATACGTCGAGAAGCACGGGAGGCTGTTGAGAGAATCACGAAAATAGCTCCACCGTGTCGTGCCAGATGCTTTTCGTACTTTTATTTTTCAACCTCCTCCTTCCCTCTTTTTTTTGCTCTCTATTCGTTAGGGTTTTTTCATCACTATGACACCATCATGTATCTTTCCATTTGATAGATTAATCCAGTATAACGGTGAATACGTGTCTCACTTCCGAACAATTCTGATGCATACACTGGTGACGCTATACAAGAAAAAAGTTATCGTCGAAAAATATACAAAAATAACGATATTTTCATTTGGTTAGGGGAGCAAGCTTTTATACCCTTTAGAAAATTTCCGAGAAATTCCTTTAGAAAATTGCGAGACTCAGTAGTAAACCTCGCAAGGTTTTTCATCGCTATGTCATGGCGACTTCCATGTGAGACTCGTTTGCACTTTTTGTGTACCTTTATATCTTTTTTGTTTCGTCATAATAGAAAAACTTGACTATTTCATTTAGATCTACCTTGCAGGATACGCAGCTACCTGAAAAAGTTACAAGAATAAGAAAGAGAGGGAAAGACACAGAGATTGGTTGATTGATTGATTGCAGTCTATTCTACTTACATTTTCTACATTTTGAGTGCCTTCTTGTCATATGATCGCTGCTATTGTTTCTCTTACATAAGTTTTTTCATGTTATTTTAAAGCTGTTCAGCGTTTTTGAGTTCCGGATATCATTTGCAAGTTCGTTATACATCGAAAAACCCCTTTGTGTTGGTGATCTTGCTGCAGTTCTTGGTTCGACAGTATAAGCTTGCCATTTTTTTTCTGATTCTTGTATTATTTGATTTTCGATTTTGTTTTTGAGCTGACACGCGCTTTAGAACAGGGCTGTTTTCCGACAAATTTTTGGCCTTCCAAAATCGGCTGCCTATTTAGTAGACATTTTTTCTCTAGTTCTCTGTATGACACTTTTGAATCGGATAGTAAAAGCTTCATTTTCGTTTTTTAAAAAGTACCATGAAATTTTTTTTTCGCAAAGCTATTCTACTTCTCGCTACAAACGAGAAGTTTTAGGAAATACGGTGTATCTCAAAAAGTGTGGAGGTTCAGAGAAAATTTCAAGAGGGCAAACAGTTGCAAGGGGTTGAAGAAGTAATAATTCTATGAAGGCTTTTTGTAGTACACTTGCATTTGTACTGTATTATAAGGCCGTGCTCACATTGCACAAGATTTTAGGATAGTTTCATACGTCGTTCGTGTCGTTAAAAGTTGAATGGATCTACTTTTGTATCGCATCATGGAGTGTGCCCATGACTTTTTTAAACTACTCTGAAGAACTCGATTGCTTTGCAAACTTGGCAGAACCCAATGGGTACTTTGAAGCCATTCTTATGAATAAAACGTCAAGAATGTGCACAACAAATGAGAATACACCTTGAACGATAGAGAAACGAAGAATTTTTTTTTTTTAGTTGAAATTAATTCTGCCTTATTTTAGAACGGGGATGCAATCACTGCTACTCGTATCCGTTGAAACTCTTTGAGAATGGCGCGGATTTCACGAAGTGTTCCGTAAGTTGGAGGAGAAAAATGCAAAAAAAAATGTAAATTCGTAAAACGAGTATTTGCACATCCATTTTTGTGGGCAGCATAGGGAAAATCGAATCGTGAATTGCAATGTTACATTTTCCGTAAGTTTTTAAGGCTCCCAAACTCTTCAAGTTGATCCTCTTTATATCGACTAAAAATCTACCGAAACATAAGAGTAACGAGGATATCTTCGACTCACGGTCGTTGAGATAACCCAAAAACGCGATCACGCTTTCCTGCCTAACGATATTACGATAGGCGATATTGGTCTCACTCTCTCTTTCTGTGTTTTTCTTTTTTTTTTTTTCTCTTATACAAGTTGGGGAAATCTAATGGACCCGCTCTAGGCAAGATCCATGTGCTTCATCAGATCGTCTTATAAATGTAAATATTGAATTGTTTCTTTTCATCCATTATCAGCCAGTTCATCAATGATGAATTTTTCATGGAACTACTCATCACTTTTTTTGGTGTATGTAAATTATTTGACTGCCGTTTGTTTCTTATAGTCTAGTTGTACAAAATAAAGTCTCAGTTTTTTTTTTTTTTTCAAGGTATACACTTTGAAGCATGAACTCTAAGATACATTTACAGTTTCCTTGAAATATGAAGGAAACAAAGCTGTAACTTCAGTATTCAGGCCTCGTTGGACACGTTCTGTGAGCACCTGAGTGAAAAAAGCAGCTAGCATGAGGATTGAAGTGAAAGTCATAGGATTCGCAAGTCGTATATAGGATCAGTTACTTAAACTCACGACGTCGCTTGCCTGAATATATTATTCTCTTTTTAGCAGCTTGGTATACCTTGAATTCCATCTTTGAAAGAGAGAACTTTCGAATGGAAACAAGTATTATTCATAATCTCTGATATTCTTGTAAAGCCTTTCTGGCTTGGTTCAATTTCTATAGAAATCAAACTGATATCATCGCGTGCACTAGCGCTATTTCCACGGGTGTTGTATCTAAGGAAATAGATCTGAAGAAAAGGCTTCTTCACATATGAAGGAAATCTGGTCTATGAATTTCACTATTCCTGCCCTGTGCACTATGGCACAGTGCGGAAAAAAAGAAAGTGAGAGTAGCAAAAAAAATACATACTGTAAAACCGTGCTTAGGAGAGAGCCCATTGAACTTTCCCTTCGCTTTTCAATGATACCCGTAACGATCGTTTCCTATCTCAGTTTATTTCGTTCTTACCCGTCGTTCCGATATATTTCGTACATACATCAACTAACACATGTGTTTGTAAACATTTTTGTACATAGCCCGATTCAATTTCGGTATTACATTTTCGCTATATACATATTGGTTGCTTCTTTTTTGCTTTGATTTCTTTCATAGACGATCCCTAAATGTTTCCACTGATGTAAATTTTTTGCAAACGATCAAAATATTTAATCAATGCAAATGCATATTGTTACAGGTACAATGAATAAATACTATGCTCCTCGACATTTTTCTCCAGTTTGTCCCTTGATTATGGAAATTAGTTTTTTTTTCTTCATATTTTTTGACCGTCAAAAAATGTATTAACATGCGAGCAAAAATGAAAATTCTGCTATCGGCAATTTGCCTATTCTTCTGCAATTGGCAACATTCCTGATCTGCTATTTATGATGGTTTTTTGGTCGTCGATGAAACATTCATTCGAAAGGGTCAAATCGAACGGTATTTTATAATAACAACACCGAGGGTAACTGAAGGAACAGATGGAAAAAGGAAGTGAAAGGGGAGGGGGGGGGGGGGGGGGGGAGCTGGATAAGCCTCGTATTGAGAATGGAGGAACGGAAGAATAGAGAAAGTTGAACGAGCAGAATTCTCCTTACACGCTATGATACGGGTGTGCGGTTATGTGTACATGTGAGAGAGAGAGAGAGAGAGAGAGAGAGAGACGAGGAGAGGATAATATCCTATAGTTGTTCCGTTCATTCGATATTTGGACTCTGAACAGTCGCCGGAAACTAGTGCACGCTGCAAGTTTAGCTATTTATCCACTGTCACGCGCGTTATCCACAGGCTTCCTACCTCCTCTGCGACGACGAAAACGACCACCGCGTACTTCCTCCTTAAGTTCGCCAACGTCACTTCCTCGCTCGCAATGTTGTATAACATATCGCCAAATTGGATATCCCTATGTGTACAAGTGTATGCATATATATACTATATATACATAAAGGTGAAGACAAATTCCTTTGGTATTGGTGCCGTTGCAAGAGAACTTGCCAAGTCTTTGCCAATCGCTTGAGTAATATCCTTTTCTCTTCCTCCCTCGCCCTCCTCACCCTCCTTAGTCTTGGAAGGAGAAACAACGATTGTTCTCCGAGACTTTAGGACACAGTTTCGTCGAAGAAGTAGAGAGCACATAGAGAAGCAGGGAGATTCAAGTCATAGACAAAATTCTCCCGAATTTGGCACGACTCGTACCATACCGAATTTCGTATACGTGTATATCCATCCTGCTGTTCCCCCGAGATTGGATATGGATCTGGTTTATTTCCTGTCTTGAATTCACTTCTTGCCGTATTTCTATCAGCAAGCGAATTCAATACTCAAGGAATCAAGATTAAAACTGAAAGAAAAAACAGCAATAAAGTTGAGTATGAAAAAATGGGACAAGTGTGGATAAACTGCAGAGGAAAGCAGAAAGCCCTGCATGTCTCGAGTTTTTTCAATTTTTCTAGAATAATCCATACATTTTATCAAACTAGAGCTTTCGATGAATGACGAAATTGTTTCCTCATGTTTTCGAGAACACCTCGTTGACACTTCCCTCTCTATTCACATTTGCAGATCGTGAAAACAGTCAAATTATTTCGAATCTCTGTCTTATTTATGTTGGTCTACAACATAGCGCTTGAACCAATTCAATATTTTCCAATCACATCGAAATTATTAAATTGACATTATTTTTCTCAGTTTAAAAACTCTCAAATAACTTCGTGATACGAAAACTTTTTTTTTTCCAAGTTACTTTTTCCTGTCGTTTGTTTGTGGAGTATTTTTGCACTCAGTGTGTAGCAATATTTAAAGACATCGACTGACGTTCATGTAAGTCAATTTCATTGTACACTGACGTTATATCACGCACAGGGTTCCAGGTTGCCTTGCCCTCCCTTGTGCCGTCTTGGCTCCCTTATACCGTATCGATTCTCTTGTTCTGCTTGTATGTTTTTCCCCTACCTCTTGAGAGTTTTGACACGCGTATATAAATCGAGTGCTTTCCCAGGCGCTCCGCATTCTCACTTTTACAACGTGTCATGCTTGCGTAAACACTTCATGGCCTTGTTCGCCCTAATGTAACGTAATCTGATTTTTGCGCCTTTTTCAACTTTTCCCCTCACATAAAGCCAACTTTATGTTCAACGTTTCCAAGTCCAAGTGATCTTTTCTTTTCATAGACTTTTCTTCACTTTTGAATGAAATATATATGAAAGTCATCGAGTTGCTATTCCGTTCCAATCTCTTGATTCTTTAACTCGAATATGTTATCTATTCCTGTAAAAATAAATACGCATACACATAGTACAGAATTTTCCGTTTTCACCGTTTTCTTTATTGCATCATGCAACTAAGTGTAGACATTTTTTCCTACTTTCCTGCTCTTTACATGTTTTTCAGCGGAAAAGAGGAGAAGCTAAGATAGATTTTTAACGTTTTGAAACAATTTTTTACCATTCCCGTCGGTAAATGAATTGTGTTTCCAAATTCGAATTTTATTTTTCATGTCCTCACGCAGATTGAAAATCCAGACCATAAATGTTTGTCTTTGTGTGATGTATGGACATTGTGTACTTTATATTTTGTGTTAACGACGTGTGTGTATGTATAAAGTGAAAATATTCATTTTGCTAATCGTTTTGATCATGCCGTTGCAATTAATTTCATTGCGATTCGCGTGATATCTCGCGTAACAAAATAAAGTGGGTTTGTGGGTGATGTAAATAATTAATGGCGAACGTAGTTCTCCATAACGCATAATTATGCTTGTAAGATCATATTTTAATAATACAGGAATAATCGCAAATATTAGTATCGCTCTAATGCTTGTTAAGTGAATTGAAGTTCAAAAGTGGGGAAAAATCGCCCAATTTCGAAATGCACGTCATCCTTTTGTCATTTCAAAACTATTCTTTCAATACTTGGCATCAAGAAGCTGCCGCGTCTCTAGATTCACGTTGTGTTCGGGTACCCCATGGTAAAATGCTTTCTACTTTGATGACATATGCCAACCAGAGACCATGTAAATAAGTGTATTTTTAATGAGAATATTTTCGGGTCAAATTTTACGTATTCGATGAAAATACTGCAAAGCATGAGTCAACTTGATCGCAAACTAGCATTGTCACTGTGAACATTTGTCAGAGTAAATTTCTGTCTATTTCAAGCTAATCGTTCGATGACTATGACCTAGAGAAATGAGCCATTATTACCTAAAACTAGAAGCCTCTTGTGGCGAGATATCTGTGAGAAATCTAGCTTTCCTCCGGTGTTTGAAACCCGATTTCGACAGGCATTACCTCACGGAAACGGGGAAAGAATGAGAGAAGCCTATGTACGAAACTTTTGCGTGTAAATAAAATATACACTTTCGAGTTTCCACAATGATGGATCTTTCTTACGACTCATTGTATTTTGTTCTAGTTCTTAAGATTGTCGATGTGAAAAAATGAGTGAAAACGAGCATATACATTCTTGCAATGCGCACCGGGATAGTTCTTTTGATCTCGCGGTCACGAGGTTACAGAGCCCCACCACCGCGTCTTTAGGTGTGAGATTCGAATAAGCTATGAGACATGTCCGTTCCGTGCCGTACTCGGTATTCGCAGTAGTCTTTCTCTCTCCCTTTCTCGATCCAATTAAAAAATTACACTCTTTTCTCACCTCTCTCTCTCTCTCTCCTTGTATTCCATTATTTTTACCATATACGCACCGCTTCATTGAATTTTAGTTTTTGGTATACACACTCTCCTGCTCGTTGTACGATCAGATGCTTTTGACACCGTACTCCATACGCTTTTATTGCTTTCCTCCTTTCTTCTACATATAACATAGATACACTTAGAACGCCTCTTTGCCACGTGCAAGGTATTCGACTTTTTGTGCGGATCCAGGGTGCCTAATATCTTTGTACAAGGCTGGATGTTTTTCTTTTTTGTATTTATGGGCGAATGCTGTGTCATGTCCAACTGCAGTAGCATCGTGATTAGCATTCGAGCACTGATCAGTAATTTCGATTTATACCCTGTTATCGTAAAGCATGCAGGGTACAACCTAATTCAGTACACGCTTAGAGATTAAGCCAATACACATGGAGTAATAGGTACATTGGAGTTTGTATACATACACTCGTTTCTGCAGCACGAACGATGGGAGTTGAAGTTTACGCTTTCTCCCTTTCTCTGGCTTCATCTTTCATTCCTATTGGCTCTCTAGTGAATGGATATCGGAAACATTAACATTGACCATAGATAAGCGATATTCTGTTCAGTGTGGTTTGACATAAATTCACTTGAAATTTATTGAATTCGCAGGACGCAAATAATCGGTTTCTCTCTCTCATCTCCCTTTCAGATTTTTTTTTGTTCATCCCATATATGACTCCCTGTTCTCTTTTCTCTTTGAATCTTCGTCGTTGACTTTCTTCGTGAACATATATGACAATATGTATGCGCTTGAGTCTTTGATAATTTCTCCATAGTGAATTTTCGAATAAGCCCCACTGGTTTGCAATACGATTCCACTTTCAATTTCAATAAAAAAGAATTCGTCTCATCACACGTTTCTCGATTTTTATTCTTGTTGATTTCTTCGTGGCAGTTAAGTCAAAGACGCTTCATGGTGAAATGTTACTCGTTTTCTACCATTTGGGTTTGACACAAAACATATTTTTTTCAATGCGATGTTTTTTCGTTGCCATCAAATGTAGAATGAATGAAAAAGGATATTTTGTATCTAATTCATTGGCTGTAATTTTTTCATCAGTCACATTGTAAATTGCATAAACACATCAGAAAAAAAAAACAGAAAGCGAGCGGAATCCTTCCTACTTTGCGTGTGTAGTTAATCGCTATCGTCAAAAAACAGGGGACACAGAGGAAACCGACGTCTCGGCTTAATGCACGCGATGAGTGAGTACGATGATGATGAGTAGGTATAATGATACAGTGTATTCAGAGGTGGTAGCATTGTAAGCGTATACTTACGT
Organism: Campoplex capitator; assembly: GCA_037576405.1. Lineage (NCBI taxonomy): Eukaryota > Metazoa > Arthropoda > Insecta > Hymenoptera > Ichneumonidae > Campoplex > Campoplex capitator. The sequence continues at coordinate 10,673,257 of JARBWI010000009.1, read as the reverse complement.
ATACACGTTCAGCCAGTTCATCTCTGTACATATAAGTAACAACAGTAGAAGGAGGGAGAAGAAGAGAGAAAGAGAGAAGCAGCAACAGTAGTAGGTTCGCGGCCAGGAACTCGTCGAGCGTGGCATCGTGCTTCAGGCGATCGGCGACTTGTGACCCACTTCCGAGCGGTCGGCCTAGATGCGGGGGTGCACAGTCAGTCGCTGCACTCTCTTTTTTTCTTCCTCTGTCTCCTCGTTTTCACCGTCTTTGTCGGTGATTCAAGATACACTTAATGTGTATCTTGGACACATACCCGGACATATACTGAAGCATCATGTACACAAAGACACGCATACACTGTTTCGTAGATCGTTTGGTATGGCTCTTTTTTCCAGTCGCTTTCTCCTGACTTAGTGGACGCCTTTCTTTCCCCCACTTTTTCGGCGAAACGAGTCAGGTAAATCCGTTCCACGGAGCTACCGGAGTTGACTCATTTTTTCACTTCCTACTTTGACCGCATTTTCTTTTATCGTTGTATGTAGAAATTGGAAACCAATCGAAACCTGAGTGTAACTGAATGATTCCAATTAAAGGTGGATCTTCGATAAATTCAAAGTTACGAGACTTACAAAATAAATTTTTGTTTTAATGAAAATATCTTTTAATCTATGTTTGTACTCTTTCTTAAAATGCAGAACACGTTGTACGAGTTAATTTCTATAAATATACATATGACTTATACTGATATTTTTATAACCTTGCAAAAATCAACACTTTAAGGGCCTCTCGAGTGAAAGGCGCACAAAAATTATTGAAATCGATGAGAATGGTTATTGTGCTATTTCGAAATCGCAAGATTAGATAACAAATACTTATTCGCCGCTTTTGATTAATAGGTCAAAGATATAGTCGCAAAACTAGGTTCTCTTGAGGTTGATTTTTTTTCATGAAACAAGTAAGAATAAAGTGGAAATAATTAGAGTAGCGTGATGAAACTAGAGAAGGAATCTATTGAAGGAATTTTAAAAAATTGTCTCAAATCGAGTTTTTCGGAGCGCAGCTCTTATTTGAAAGCGTAAAAATGCACGAAAAAGTTTTATGAACGGGTATCTGTAAAGAGATCTTTAAATGAGTCTCATTCCGTTTATGCAAATTTGTGATGTCAATTTTGTACAACCTAAAAAAGGTTTTGTTGAGTTTTTGAACTCAGCTGCTGCCATTTTTTTTTATTTTTACAATTCTTCATGTCGGATCAGTATACTAGTTGAAGGCATCTGAAAATCGAACAAGCATGATGTGGATATTCAGAGTAAAACGGGGATAGACAGACATTCACGTATCTTCTGTCACTATCTGTTCTGTATGTTGCATTGGGATGGACAGAAAGAGATTGAATATGCGAAAACTCTCGAGGTACACAGTGCCATAGACCACCAGGCGAGTTTCGACATTTGGCTCTCTGGTAAATTGTGGTTGGACTCCGGAAGGAAGAACGCGTTGTACGTAACGGGTAGCAAAGTCCTTCCTTTTGGGAGCGTCGAGTCGCTCTATCTCCGTTGGTTCGCGGAGAAGCTTTTTGGTTGGGAGAAGGGCTGAAATTCAACGTACCATAGAGTACTACTCTCCGCAAAGTTTACCAGCGATGTTCGGACCTCGGTGAAAGAGGTGGATGTATAGACGAAGGGAGGAGAGAAGAACCGAGGACCAGGCAATGCTACGAGAGGGCTTGATAGTATAAAGGACGCCGGAACATTGGCGTCGGCTTTGGAAGTGGAGGCGTCGGTGTACAGGCAGCAGCGCACAGCAAAGGTTTGCTTCAGTGTGCATGCTAACGGCCGCTAGCGGTGGTGGTGACAGTAGCGTGGTGGTGGTAGCAAGAGTTGAATGGAGGGGGATTCGATCCTCCACGTCGCGCAGAGCTGGAGTAGTCAGAGACGGTGCGCGCAACCAAAGAAGCTTTAGTGTCGCTCGGTCTGCGGCTACGTTTGGTAGCGAGGCCATCCCGCGTTCACGGCTCCGTATCGGTGTTTCATAGTCATCAGTAACCGAAGTAGTGCGGTTTGTAATTTGCATACGAGTATTGAAGTCTAGCAAAAATTATTACCGGAAAACATGTATTTTCAGGCACATGATATCCATGTACCCGAAAAAAAATATGATTCAATAAGATAATAATGAAGTGAGGTGATACCTAAAAGTTTCTGGGATCGTATGTGATGTGACAATTTCATTAGCGGAATAGTAGATTAACAACGTTTCCATTTAAGTGAGCTATGGACAAAAGCATTGATTATCTCAGTTTGTATTCAAATTTTTGTGTGTACATTCATTGTCGTTAGAAAAGGTATATAAAGACCACATTCGAAAAGAAGCGAGCTGGCGGTGAATGTTTATATTTCATTTGTAAGATGAGCCCGGCTTCTCAGGGTGCATTGGAAATAGAGCGTTATATCGGTAGTTGTTTGATATCGTCAAGTGTAAGAACGGCTGTAGGTGGAAAAACATTGATCCCTAGTGTAACGAAGAAGCAATCAGAGAGTTCATCATTGCGTGTTAAGCAACAACGGGATTACGATCCGCAGGGAAATTATTTGCCGGGTAACGAAAAATGTCAGTACGGTACTTGGACAGGTGCTCCATTGATCTCAATGACGTCGAGTCCACGTAGATGTCATCAGCAAACTTCGCCACCGCCCTGTCAAAATCATCAGCAGTCGGTGCAACAGCAGCAAGGACAACAAGTACAAACGCACATGCAAAACCAAAGTCCACTCTCGAGGCTCGCCATTCATACGCAAGGAGCCCCCCTTATACTTGCCGGTAGATTTCACAATCGTGGAAAGATTCAATCTTGCAACGTGATGAATGGAGCCTCGATGAATAATCCTGTAGCCAATATCTTGAATGCTAATATCAACGTAAATGTAACCAATTACTGTAATGGTAATGGCGTCAGTATTGAATCGGGAATCGGTAATTCGATTATCAATACCGCCGGAAAATGTATTTCTTCGCGGAGTTCGAGATTCCCTGAACCGGTAAGGAAGCCTCAGCAACAGCAACAACAATCGCAACAACAGATTCATTCGAAAACGGAATGTATCAATGGCAAAGTTGATGGTACTAATATAGCTAATATCGATTCGTTAAGTATAGCGAGTGACGAAAGTTCAGGCTCAAACAATTCAGAGAACAGTCTTCCAAGAATCATAAAACCACGAAAACGGAGAAAGAAGGACAGGAAACCGGCTGGCGTGACAGTTACAGAAGTATCTCCAAAGATTGAGGATCATCAGCCGCATCAACAACAGCAATCATCGCCGCAACAACAAACACAGCAAAATAATCAGCATCAGCATCAGAACCATCCAAATAGTACCGGCATTTCCGAACAATCGAGTATTGTGACTCTGAAACCTTACGTGCCCATATGTTACGATAATAGATACGAACATAATCGGGGTCACAGAAGATCACAGCCGATGATAAAAGAAAGTTATACACGTAGTCAGAATCGAATCATTTCTTGTAACGGCCCAATGCAGCTAAATCCACAGCAACAGGAGATAATTGATACCAGGCAGCATCACCAGCAGCACCAACATCACCAACACCATCAGCAGCAGCAGCAACAGAGGTACACGCAACGACATGTGCAAGTGAAAGTGCTTGATGATAACAAAAATGTGATCATGCCGATTTTACCAGCAAGTGCATTAGGTCGATCAATGGCACTGCCTTCGAAAGGAAACATCGTGGGCACCAATAACTATCACCACCGAAATCATTATCACATGGCCCATCACCATCATCATCACCATCATCATCATCATCAGCGCAACGAGGGTAAAAATGGGAATTCTACCACCATTATCGGAAGCGGAAATGAAATTATCAATACGGTCCCGCGCCATCGCTATGCGCAGCATCATTTACCTCGACCGCAGCATCTGCAACCATCGCAACATGAATTTGAGCCAGTGTTAATGGGTTGCGATGATAGAGTCGAACTTATCGATAGTCCACCTGGCTCTCTGAATTCGGCTGGTTGTCAATGCCGTTACTGCGATCCATCAGGACTTATTTGGGACGTAGATCAGAATGTTTATTCCCCGTTTTTGACACCTCCCCATGCTAGTGAATTCCCGGTCGCTACTGACTATGGAGGTCCTCAGCACCATCAGTTTACCAATTCACCACTGTTCCTATCGCGCCCAGGATCTGCTATCACCTGCCACGAGCAACCTGCACCAAATGGCTGCGAATTTTTCGAGCTTCCTGACTCCTCAACAATTGCCACGCAACGGGGTCCTAATAATAATATTCATCATCGAGTCTCGCGATGCGTTGAGACCGTTGGTGCTAGTACGTGCAACAACTCGTCAACTGGTACTCCTTGCAATGCCCAAATAACGTCTGCCGTTACGATGCTTAGACGAAGTTGGAGCGACCCTTCGAGTTATTTCAGTGAAGAGATAAACGTACCTAGTCGGGATGTTGGCGTAATAGGTGATCGAGGACAGGCTGAAATTACGCGAGGTCGAAGTTCCTGGCCTAATAGTTCCGCTCCGGGTTTGTCTTTGGGTAGCGCAGCGAATTCACCTTATGGAAATCACGTGAATTCGCCGATTTCGTCGCAAGGGCTCGAAGTTTCGACTGAAATAGTCACATCGCCTAATGGTCATCGAGATTTGGAAATCAAGTTTTACTCATCATCCCCAAGTGCGCAACCGATTGAAGACGATAAATCAGCATTTCCTGACGACAGTGAGGACTTTAGCGATATATGGAGTTACCATGAATCGAAGCTTCAACAGGATTTTCGAACATTGCTGCAAGCTGAAGAATGATAACTCGTGTGAAAAATACAACGTATTCGGAATGCTTGACACGTTTCAAGCAATAGTGTCTAATACTTATCGTAACGAGCTGTTCAAATTCAACGAAATCTGCCGAAAAAAAGTGGTACGTGTTGAGGATACTAACTTCAACAAAGGGGACAAACTTGTGACAAAGCAATCGATGGGATGAGGGAACAAATGAAAACATTGGACCTGATTGTACAGTTCTACAGGTTGATTATCGATTCGAACATTGAGTGATCATTGACACGTCCAATAAAAGCAACTGGAAAGTAGAGGTTATGTTTTCGCAAAGTGCTTCGACGAAAAATAAGTTGTTTGAAAACGCTGGTATGCATTCAGACGACTACATATGTCGTTGTTTGCACGCCAGTTGAATACTGGGCTTTTATCATTGGTTATTTCGTGATTCCAAAGTGGCTGTACGGTCTCCCGAATACCCATGTAACGGTTCACATAGTATTAAATATCTAACAATGGTACATAAAGCGTGTTAGGAGTTCAAAGCAAAAGACAAGCTTGGTCTTCATAGTCAAGTTTGGAAAATTAGTGTATGTGTATGCGTGCGGTGGCAAAGCGAGCTCTTACGATCACGAGAGGATCGCCATTCCGTCTTTATACCGTGGAAGCTGCCACGAGTGTACAAGTATTTATTCGTGTGTATAAAGACGCGATATGTTTCAGTCCTGATAATTGAACTATAGCGTTGTGTTGAAGCAATGTATAGACCTGCGATTGCTGTTTGTATCGAAGTAAAATGGTGGCTTTTCGAGTTTCACATACTGTTGCGTCGTACTCATGATGCCTAGTAAAAACTGTCGGTGCACGAAACCTCATGAGCATGATATCAAGTTGAGAACGACGCGATCTGTAAACGTGATTGTGATGCTTCTCAAACGTTTCGCTGTTTGAATATGCGTGAACTTCGTCACGCGTTGCGTAATTTTTTCGAGCAGGTCTCGAAATTTGTTCGGACTTCGGAATCAATGGTACACGTTTCATTTCTCTCATGGTCCAGTCGTCGTGAAACCTAAAACAGCAATATTGGTGGTGTTTTTTCTTTATTACCGCAATCGTGGATGCCATCGACTATTTCAACTCAATGAATCGTTAACATCAGCATCCAAGATCAACGCTATTATCGAAGATCATCTTAACGACGCCGCCGACAATGGCAAAACGGACAAACAAGCATTCGGTCGCAATTAGTGGTCATTCGCGACATATCGATGAGTCTTTAAAAAGTAAATTGAGATTGTAAATAATAAAAACCAAACCTAAAGAATGTGAGCATGTATTTCTCCAAGAAAGTGGAAGGAATGAATGGTAGGACATTGCAAGAGTTTAACCGAGTTTTACAAGATACTCTAAAGTCCGTGTTAGCTCGGTAATGTTGTTGATATTGACGACGGTGTCTTAGTGTTTCTGACACATTGCGAAGGATGAGATCATGGACCCTGGCACACGAACCTTTCGTTCTTCTCGTTTTTTCTTGTTTCATGTATTTTGACGACGATTGTTCCCCTTATCAAGCTCAAACTAAGAAAGTAGCCCTTCACGAGTAAGTGTAAGGCACATTGTAGCAACCCGTTTCGCCTGTAGCATAAATCTGTTCTACATTTATTGCAGCCGCTCCCTTGTTTAGCTCCCTTCTGTAGTTTTCTTTCCAAAATCCGTTTTGCCACTTGCTCAGCCTTGTATATCATTCTTGGTTTTCTTTCGCATTTTTTTTTTTTTTCGTTCTCGCTGAACGTCAAACGCATTGTATCTACCGCATCGTCGTTCCTCCATCCGATATTCTTTCGCTTCATCCTACTTTTATATCTATGAACTTGAGTGCGTACATAACATTAGAACCCGATAAATTCAGTAAAGTATTTTCAAACGTGAATCGTCGCGAAGCATGAAGTGTCACCAATCGATAAATTTTGTGGTTAACGGTGAGACTTTGCTGACATAGGTGAAGTCTTCGAAAATCAAAGAGCGATATATACAGCTCTATCCGACCCGATGCACCGGGCATAAGAGGTTTACCATCGACGAGGATTGGGTCAAACTCTTTCGAATATTTTCTAATCATCTCTAAGCGAACATCCTCTAAGCGGAATTCAACCAAAAACCTTCACGGTATTCGAAAATATCGCTTGTCGTGTAGTTTTGCGTAAATTATTGAAAAAGCAGGCTTGAATGCGACATGGAAAAAAATTGATTGAAAAATCAAGGTGGATTGGTCGTTAAAACATATGAACCATCTGTTGGCTTGCGTATGTATTTATTAAATCATTGTCCACATGTATAGACACGTAAAACTTTGGTCTGGATAACTCTTGTTAGATGAGTAGGCGTCAATGACCTCTTATTGTCTTATCTTCAGGCTGTCGATTGATTAATGGCACCAGCATGATAGTCCCGCCTGGTGTGAATTACGCAACTGTGAAAGTTCCCTTACGTTATAACATTTGGATCTTCCATACGCTAATAAAACGACCTGATGTTTCGTTGGTTTTTTTTTTCTATCAAATTCCAAATCGGAGTTTGAGTTGTGAAAGCTTTCACGCATGGTATTCGGAAATTTCATTTCAAGTATTCGAACACCGCGATTTGTGCAGATAGATTCAAACATTTGGAAGGATGCGCAAAAAGAGTAATCATTATCGATTGACCCGTTTGCTCAGAAACGTTTTCATTGCAACGCAAATTCAGTAACGATAATGAAAATGATGTGTCAAAATTGAACTATCTAGAGAATCCGGAGGGAAAGATTGATTGACGAGCTTCAATTTCTCATCACCCTGAACAAAGTTTAACCCGATCTGTTCGACCTTTATGAACGCCAAACCTTTTTTTTTTTTTTATCATTCTGATGATTCCACAAACTTGATTTCTTTTTTTTCTTCTTTTCTCTAGTTCTTTTGTTTTCTGAGGTGCGTGTGCCATGGTCCTAAATTTCCACGTATCGTTCCTCCGTTCATGAATACAAAGAAGGAATGAAAGGAAAAAGCAAAATAAAGGATCATTGTTCGTTTAGCCCAATTTCAGATCCCAGAGATTCAGATTAAATCTAAGCGTGTTAAACTGATGTAAATAATAATAAATCGATCAAGCTATCGGAACAGAGCAATTATCCAATGGGGTTGTGTGACGAAGTGAGAGACAATCGCACCTTCCAATATTCGTAAAAATCAAAAAATTCAAATGAAAGGAAAATACGTAATCGCGAAGTGTGTTGACGAACCATAAAATGTTTAATTGATGGGTAATGAAACGTCTAGGACTCCGTCGTTCGTTGTCTGTTTGTTCTTGCAAATGTGTGTCCGCCATTACATATGTGTACATAAGATGATTATTCTACTTATATTGTCGAATATCAAAAGGCTTGTTTTGCCCTTGCACTGAATAATTACGCTGCGTGATGTGTGCGTTCAATGGAGAATCGCACGTTTTGTCTTGACTACAAAAATGAAACGCAAGAAAGGTGGGGAAAAACGAGATGCGTATGCGAGTTGTTACAAATGTCTCTGATTAATGGTTATCGTATAATACGATCGATGTAATCTCATATTTTCGCTTATTTTTCTTCCAAGATTGTAAAAGTGATACGAAACACATATGTGAGTGCGAAAAAAATCGTGCTATCGGAGCACGCTAAAGAGCAAGAAGAACATCGCTGGTGAATCTGTTTCAAATCGCATTAATGGCTGCTCTGAAGGGAAAAAACGGATTTATCTAATTGTGAACTAACTGGATTACAATCAAGAACACGCTTACGACATCTTGAAAGCATTATTTTAACCACATAAAATCCATGAAGAAATCAATTGAAAAATTGAACACGTGGGATACGGCTTTCTTTCTGTTTCAATAAATCGATTCGTGATAATTTCACATGAAACAAGTAAATCCGTTTTTTTTTTTTTTTTTTTTTTTTTTTTCGTTGTGCAGAAAATCGTATACCCTAAAAGGAGCATGGAAAAAAGCTCAAAGTTCAAACAAGCAAATCTCAAAAGTTTCTGTCTTTTGTGGAGACTTTTCTGAGGTAGCGAGGGGAGGGGAAGGAGATTGGGATATCGTATAGCGAATGAATAAAAAGAAAAGTAGCGATGAAGTGAGAAGATGAAAAAAAAAATCCTTTTTAATGAGAAATATGAGATCTCAAAAAGATGTGTGACATGAGTCTGGGGGACGTAGAAAATCGTTTATTTTCTTGTTTCTTACTCAAGTTCCATTTCCCATTTGTCTGAACAAAATTTTTCCGCTTCTGATAAAAAAAAAAAACACTTCGTTCGATGAGACGCAGGCGAATTGTGATTGCAACAATTTTATCTCGCAGTTACGCAAGTTATGTACGTAAATATACATCTTCATGGTTTTCACGATGATCACATCATCCGAAACCGACGTTAGTCAAAATTGGTAAGAAATGTGAGAAAACTGTGGTTCCGTTATCATCACTTCGCACTGTTAAAAAAAAAAAAAAAAACGAAACCCCGCAAAAATGGAACAATTTCTTTTTCATTATTGCTTGGTCGATTCTTAACAAATTTGTAGCATGATAAACAAAATCACAAAAAAAAATATTGTTGCATATTCCTAGAACATAAAGTACGTACTTCAACAACGGCAAGGACTAGAGGCCATTGGTAAAAGAACAATTTTTTAAATTTATGTCGCCGTAATCTTTTGAATGTTGGATATCAGTATTGGAACACCAGTCAAACGTTGAGATTTCATTCTGTTTTAATGATCCGGCATTGTTGTCATGATAATCTGTTTATTTATATTCTCTAAATAATGGTATGTTCCTTCGTTATTCGGTTTCATTTTGATCTCTTTCAGAGTATTTGCAATTGCTGCAGGCTCAATTATATGCGTTTCGGGACACATCGTTATGTATTATACTTTGATCTTTGCGGGTGGGCTTTGACGTTTACACGATGAATTTCGATCTTGCATGACATCAGGGGAAGCGCAATACCCGCCCTCCTCACGTCCCGGCATGCTCACTTTGCAAGTAATATCATATCCATAAAATTAGCAGTTAACTAAAGACATTGCAGGGGGGGTTTCTGTTGTATTCGACTCATTTATGTCTATCTAACGGACATGAACAAATATTTTATATTTGTTCGTTGCCACTCCATGCGATTCGACTGCGTAGTTACGAAGGGTTACACGAATCGTAACCGAAAGACGAATGAATACTGATCGAATTATAAATAGTTGTACAGTCATTTAAATGTTGTTTCTGTGAAATACATTTTTGAAAAGACGTTAAGAAGAAAAAAAATTGAAACATTGAAAAATTGTTTGTTTCTCCATTTTATGATTTTTATTGTTTATCCGAGGCATTTTAATTCCCAAGAGGTTCGTCATGATTTTAAAATTGTTTGATTAGAAACAAAATGAGGCGAAGATCTACGGACGTTTGTATGGATTATCGACCGAAAAGATAATACATGTGTCATGATCAGACATGTGAGTGAATGCGAACGGAAATGTGTGATGTGGACCACGAGCGAATTCGACTAAGAGACTTCGATCGGGGCCCAATTATTATTATAATTATGAAGTATGTCTCGATGACCGTTAAAATTATTATAACAATAAAAATGTTTAACGTTTCGAAGACCAACTTGAAGCTACGATTGAATCTTGTTATAAACGGGATCTCTTTCATCTACCACCGCTGAAAATGAATGAATAAAAAATATCCAAATTAAAACAAGATTAAACAAATGTGATTAAAATAAAATGAAATATGAAAACCTAACTGGTGGAACTATTCATTGCGATCATACACAAACAACATTCGTGTTTTCTACTTATTTTATGTCTAGTAATACCTTGTCTCAGCCAGTATAATGAAAGAAGCGTGAATGACGTCGTAATGAACAAATGATATGATAATTGACACAAGTGAAGTAATGAAATACACCGAAAATAAAAAGTCACATTTACTGTTTGTAACTATGAAATTATCTTGATTTTTGAAAATACCCAACTCCCAAGCCTTTAGCGATTATCCTCAATAGGCCACAAAACATGGTAACAAATTACAATCGGAATGAATTGGAGTCATTGTTAATTTATGATATTGAATTGTTACAGTCCTTCAAGGCCTATTTTCAATATTCGGAACCAACTGAATTTAGTTCTTATTAGAAAATAATCGTTCAATGCATATAGTATTGTACACTGACAAAAGAGAATTGTTGAATCAACCAAATGGCTTCGTGAAATACGTCCAATGTAATATTTTGTTATACCAAATATCAGTTTCATTAAACGAAAAATATCTTACGTTGATCCAACAAAATCCACGACAACAAATCTCATTTGGTTGATTCAATTGGTATCTTTGTTTAGCGAAATAAAATTAATAATTCGTGAAACTGAAAGATTTTTTGAATGAACGAAATATTTCCTTCGACGTATTCTGCTAAATTCTTTTCTCAGTGTAGAATGAAAAATAATTTGAGTTTAAAACGATCAACGACTTGAACCCCACGATACTTTAGCCTAACGCTAGTTGACCAAATTCACATTCCTTTTTGTAAATTAAGGCGATAAGAGCTCGAAGTACGAAAAAATCCAACGGAGACCGCGACTAATACCACAGCGAGATGTGAACAAAAGCGGAGTCGGAAAGTTCGGTCCAGGGCTTTTTCTCGGATGGTCCGTAATTTCCGGCTTGGAAAAAATAGAGCAGCAAAAAAGTTTTAACCCCTGGGCCACAAGCCTTGAAACAAAGGTGTCGACGTAATTGGAAACTTTACACCTCGTTTTCGCGTTGTCCAACCATCCTACTGCTGGAGAAAAGAAGCAGGTAAAAAAAAGGCCGGGAAGTAGTGAGCGGTAGATAAAGTGAGTGAGAGCCTTCAGAGTATGTTCACGCAATTTCATTTTACCTCAACGTATTTTATCCCTCTTGACCTCTTATCTCTCTCTCTCTCTCTCTCTCTCTCTCTCTCTCTCTCTCTCTCTCTCTCTCTCTCTCTCTCTCTCTCTCTCTCTCTCTCTCTCTCTCTCTCTCTCTCTCTCTCTCTCTCTCTCTCTCTCTCCTTTTTGTTTCGGTCTCTCTTAATATGTACGTTTAGCACTTGCCATTCTTTTTTTTCTACAAACTTTTCGGAATCGTTATGAGACCTCTGCCTGACCACGTCTAACCACTTTTTTTTTCTCTCAATTAACCGTTTCACTTTCACCGTACTTGTGAGAGTAGAATAAGTTCTCCAGCTGCAGCAAAATTTCGTTTCACATGTAGCCAGTTTCTTACAGCGGCATTAGGAAAATCGTGAAATAAAAAAAATTATTGGAAAGATAAAATAGGAATGAAAGAGTATTCAAAGTAAGTATACATGTTTTTCTTGCGCGATATGACTTTTAGCCAAGCAAAACACTGGAAGGTCTGCGCTACTTTGAGCTTTGTATTAATAATGTCTCTTCATCTCACTGTACCTCACTAACTTTCGTGCTCGTTGAATGATATCGAGTGATGAGAGAAAGAATTTCTGTTAACCAATATAATTACTAACGAATATGAACGACAGTATTTTCATTTAGTTTTACACGTGCTTCTGAAAAAACAGATCGACCGAATCTCTGAGAACATTCTTAACATATATCGAAAAAACAATGAAAATTTTTTGTCCTTTTGAAAATAAATTTTTTTTTTTTTCATGTTATTTACATAGAAAAATTATAATTGATGATGAACCTCTAAATATTTTACAACGGCGTTTTCCTTTTGCGACGACTTGCTTTTACGAAGAAATAAAGAAATTTAAATGTTTCGTAGGAGAGGTTATTGACGAGAAAAAAAAAACGAAGTAATGCCGAGGATTAAAAAGAAAGAACAATTTAAGAAAATATATATCCTATGGAATACAATAACAGAGAAGGAAAACAGGATACGCAAGTCGACTGTTTTCATGTAACGCTGAGACCATAACTCGAATACACATTGTTCTTCGGTTGCCTCTATTTTGCATACGTTTCATGTGACTCAACTTTTTTTTTTGACATTCACCACCCCTTTCTGCTTCCCTCACTCCTCTTTTTCACTTTGTAACTGTTTGGCTCTTGCTATAGCTTTGGCTCCTCATTATCCATCCATTCATATTCATGGCTCGTCTCAGTCAGAACTATCATCAGATTTTCAGTGACGAAAGAATGAAAAAAAAAAGATGTTCAGATATCAAGAGCCGCGATAGACTTGACGCCAAGTAAAAAAAATTATCAATCGTTGATCGTAAAATTATTTTGAATCATTTTCTTTTGTACGATGTTTATTCACATAGAACATTCTGAATCTACTACTTATCACATCTTTGTGAAACATCACGTAGCGAAAGAATTTTTGGATGATCATTAGTCATTGATCGTAAAATCATTTTGAAAGATTTTTCTTGTATGGTGCCTATTCGTGTAGAACATTTCGAATTTACTTCACCAACAAAGAAAATTTTTCATTATCACAATTAAAGTCTTTGCGTATGTGTATTTACGCGCGATTTATTTCATTTGAAATTCTAGATATGCTAGGTATGAGTAAGAGTCGCATGAACTTACTTAGTTCTAGCATGAATGAAATTGAGAAATGTCTTTTTCAAATCTCAAAAAATTTCAAAACGCTTCGAATGAAGATATAAAATTTTTGTACATAGACTTTTTGTCATGAAACTCGTACTTTTCCAATTACGGGAATTGACATACACCTGGGATTCGACTAAAACTGACGAAAAAAAGTCAAAAAACAAAATCTGAAAAAAATCTAGTGACCACAACAATCGCCGACGCAATTTTTCACTCTTTTGAGATTTCTTTCCGAATGTGATAAAAACAAGATCACTTTTTTAAAAACAATTGTACCAACTTTAAAAAACAACCAAATGAAGCTTGGGCTTTCCCTTTTAAAGATTTTGTCGAAAGGATTCAGAAACAAATTTCTACTGAAAACGCGATCTGTCTGTAAAAGGGAAAGAAAAGACCAAAAACGATCGTGTTCAAAATGACGTTTCAGTCGTAAAAAAAATCTCAAGGAATTTTCAAAAAAAGCAAAACGAAACTGGAGATTCCTCTTCTTCAAAATGCCATTTACGCGAAAATTTTTCGGACTTTTGTCCGCAAACTTTCCAGCGGTAGTGTACATTGAACTTGTTGGTCTAGCACGTACATTACTGTGAAAAAAATATTGGTTCCATTCCGTTACTTATCAGAACGGAAAATGTAATTGTTTAGTATAGATATTAATCGATCTATTATTTATATTTCAAGATGAGATTTCTTAAAAGAATTTGTATGTGGAAAACGTCTATAAAAGTTCGAACTTTTGTGAAAGGACTAGTCAACAGTGCAGTAGTGACAGTAAATATGTGCTTAAATTTAAAGGTTAGCTTGCACAGCACGGCTCTATCCGGCTTTAGCATAAGGAATCGTTTTGGACTAATCTCTCCTGTACATATATATAATGTTAGTATTCTCGACCACTGGATAAAGGTAAATGGCAGCCGTGCGTCTTATCAAACTGGGTTTTAATCCCTTCGTGACTGCTTTGCATAAAACTGCATGCTTCGGTCTTATATTGCAGTGCCGCAACCGTTTTCACAATGCCCTACGAAGCAGTCGCGGTTCCGCGTGCTTCAAGGATGGCAGATCTTTTCGTTTCTCCTTCTCGTTCCTTTGAAAAGAATTCAAGCTTTTTCCATTTTTGAATTCATTGCTTCCAACCTCTTGCTTTTTTAAGATCTGATTTTTCTTTTCTTCCTCTCTTTCTCTCTCTCTTTTTCTTCATTCCTCCGTCATTTATCCGTTAGATATTTGCAGATCTGTCGTTACCCTTAATTATATCTTTATTATGCAAGAAACAACTCGGATTTTATTGTTTGCCCCGCGAGCTTTTGAGTATTCGAATTATGCGTACTTACGACCCTTCGTGTTTCAACAATAGCCTTTAAAATTCCGCGAAATAGCTCACGAGCTCCGTCTTTCATGACACTCTCACTCATGTAAAAACCCGGGTATAGTTTTTCTTAAAAAATAGTTTCCGGAACGTGTACCAATCTAATAAAATTATTCAAAAATCTGTTTGTTATTGTATTTGTTTGTTACTGTACTTTTTATTTTGCTGATTTTTTTTTCTCTTCCCAAGCTTACCGAAAGAAAGTCACTCAATTTTTTTGGAATTTTTATCTGAAAAAATTTGCAATTTTTTCATTTATCAATCCTCGAAAAGTAGAGCAAATCGGATGGATCAGTAGTCACAATTTTTGTTTTTTAACGTTCTTTTATTTGCAAGTATTAAAATAATAATGAATTTTTTATTTTTAAGCATGAAATCGTTATTTCTAGAGTGATTGTTATCTTCGATTTTCTAAAACAAATTCATTAAACGTATTTATGGTTCTAACGAATTTTAAACCCAATGCGATCGTGGGCAAATCATTTTTTCTATGTGTTTTTATGATTTTATTGATTTTTTTTTCTCAATTTTCAATATAAAATCATTTTTTCTTCAGTGATCGTCATCTTCGATTTTCTTTATATTTTTTCATGAAAAGGAGTTATTGTTGCGACGAATTTTCAGCCTAGTACGATCGTGGACAAATCATTTTTTCCATGTTTTCAAAAGCATACTAGTCTTTTGACAAAAATTAGATACGAGACACGAAAGAGCCAAACCAATTTCTGCAATGCATAAACTGCATTATGTAATTCTAACGGGAGATGGTTTACTCAAAGTGAAATTATTTTCACAATGCAGTGAATTTAAATTGTGCAACATTTCGAAGAAGAAATGTTTGAATAAAAATTTGAAGAAAATGCGAATTAAATAGAGCATTTTAATATAATTGTTTCGTGATAAGCACAATTAGCAAATGAGTAAATTAGAAACAATATTTTACCATTGAAATGAAGACATCGTTATTATGATAACACACATCTAAAAGTTTCGTATATTCCATCGTGAGGTTGATGTAGGTACGCAAACAAATAAGCACCTTTCGCATTAGCTTCAACGCCAGATGTTTTCACGCGGTGATTAATTTCCCCGCCGAGCAAAAACTGATCGTGCATTTGTGCCAGTCAGCAGATCAGACCTGAGGTAAGGGAATTATGTAACGCACGTCGTCACGCAACTTTCCGTCCAGTTCACGCAAAACACGCCCAATCTCGGGTGATACGATGAATGATACACTTGTTTCTTTCGGTGCTATATAAAAAAAAAATGAAGTACGTGCACACGAAAGAAAGTGATTACGACCAGTCGGTTATTGAGTTATTTTCATGTTTATATTTCAAAAAGCCTCCACATTATCAAAATCCCTAGTGTAATATATTTTCTAAAAAGCGAATTCAATATAACGAAGATTATTTGATAAAATGAAAAACGTATAGAAAAAAAATCACTTAAGATTAGCACAATCATTAAAGATTATTCCTATATTTAACTACAATGGATTCGCTTTGTCAAGATATCATGCTCGATAGAAGTTCACCAGTAGCACAATAATATCCATTCCTATCCGTTATAGCATGATATATTCAATGAATTACGAAATTTTCAATGATGTTCATAATTAGACTTATTTCTATATTTTCGGAATAGTTTATATGAAATTTCAATAAACGAAGAAGCCATAATTTTCGATTGTCTATAGAAATTTACTGTCATTAATATTTCACTTTTCGAAGCTCTTATTCATTACAACGAGTAGATAACAAACGTAGTTCAATCTTGATAAAAACCTTTGAAAGGGTTTGAAAAAAATATTGTGTTTTGTAGACGTGACTGTGGGTTGAGCACATTCTTAAAACGTTGTGGAGCGTCGTCCAAGCACCCGTTCACTAGCGAACAAACGTCCCTTGAGAGCTTTACCGCCGAGAAGAAGTTGGATCTCCCAGTCGAAGGCAGACAGACTCACTTAATTGTACTACACAGAGTAATCTAACAAACTGCATGCACTGTATACACTGTATCCGGTGATTAACTCCTGCACCATTCAAGCATTCGGCACATTCCGGTTACTGATAGTTCTATCTTCTTCCTACGTCAAAGGAAACGGGTTCAGCTAGAAATGTGAAAATGAAAAACAAACAATATTTATTTTTGTCGAATGTTCGTAATTTATACTCGTAGTTACAATTATATTTGAATACAAATTTCCAAAAAGTATGATCTTATGTTATTGATTGAAAAAAATGGGAACAATTACCTTTTTTTTACTCCCAATTTCCGTGGAACAAAGCAAAAAGACGGTGTCGAGGAACTCGATTTCATTCATTCGTTTGTTTGCAGTTTTTGTTGAATTTATATATAAATTTCGGGCTTAGGTTTGAATATAAACTATTTTTCACCCTTCGAATACTTTTCTAAACTGCCCGAAGGTCAAACAAAATTGTTAATACTGTTACTCAAAAAAACTTACATAGTTATTTGAAAAAACAATGGACTTGAATCAGGGTGAAAGAAATTTACGTTGCGGTATAATCTATATTTGAGGTACCGACTCAAGACGAATTTCTGAAAATTGTTTCCGCGATATTTATTAATTGATTACAGCATTTTATGCAGTAATCAGTTCGTAAGCTCGTTTGCTCGTTCAGAATTTCCAGTATGCTTTAGGCTGGCCACAGAATTCTAAATAGTCACGATAGAAAGATAACATTTTTCAAAACCCCTACGATTGATTAAAGAATACGGAAACAAGATTTGAAAGTCTTTGAAAACAATTGGGAACACTTTGCTTGCTGTAAACAGTTTAGTATCTACTCGTTAAATTTATTCGTCTCTAGTCATTCATATTAATGGTAACCAGCCACATCACATTAGTATTGATATTTAGTTAGAATGAGTTGGAGTTTAAAGGATATCCACACAGCCAACAGTATGCTCTTGAAGAAAATGCAAAGTGGAAACTGTCAAACACTTTTATTTTCTTTTCACTGAGAATCATAAATCTATCTTCAAAAATAATATACATAATTCATGCGAACTTCGATTGAATAATAAGTTGAATTATATCACGAGCACTATCAAATGCCCATGTCTCCGAGAGTATTATCGAATGCCCATGATGTGGAGTCATTTTCATTAAGGCATAAATGGACAATAGTGCATTTACCAAAAGCATTATATTTAAATCGTTACGAGCACGTGAGCTGCAAGTATACACGTATATTTTTGTGGAGAGTATTTGATACGGTGACGTGAACCGTACAGGCCAGCCGATCAGAACGAAGAGACGGCTTTTCAATGAAACAAGGAAGGTAAAAGCTTTTGCATTGTGCCTATATCCATAATCGATATTTTTACCTCAAATATATCGTTATACAGATACAAGTCAGTGAACGAATATACCCTTCACTGCCGCTCTAGGCTTTTCTACCCTTTTTACACGTATCGATACCAGTGGATATAACTTTTTATGCGCTCGTTCTTGCCGTCAGAGAAAACCGCACTTCATCCAAAAGTGAATATATACATACCGGTAGAATCCGTTAGCAAAGCTTTAGGCTCTTGTACTTTTTGGCGCTCTGTCTTTCTCTTATTTTTCATTCTGTTTATCCTCGTCTCATTCACTCTCCAGTGGTCTCGTGGTTGAATTCCTGGACTGAGTGATGAAAAGAATTTGATACACTCTATCCCGAATACAAAATCAGCATTCGAAATCGTAAATATATAGCCACGCATCCATAAACACAAGCTCACAGGATGTTACTTGTTCATTTACAAGTATGAGTGAATTATGCTACTGATTATTCGCTAAATTTCTAAGGTGCTATTACGTCTTGCTGTCACGTAAATCCATAAAGATAACTTCCTATGAACATCTACAAGTATGTTTAATGAATTTCATTTTAATATGCAGGTATATGTCTCTGTGTACACTCCTAACCAAAAATATGGATACACTCGATGAAATTTCGAGCCACACTGAAAGTTTGATAGCTCTATAAAAAATAGAGAAATACATTTTTTTTTTACGTTTTTTTCACCCACTGGGGAGCCGTTTTTCAAAAATTGAACACATAACTTGTGATAAAAAATTTCGTCAAATTTTCCCATGACATAAAGAAGAATATTCTTGCTTGCGAAAAATCATTTCTAAAAAATGCGGCTCAAATATAGAAACCTTCAAGATTCGAGCGAAATTGATGAGAGGGACAAAAGTTGCATGAGATCATGCTGAATCGATTAGAATTTTTTCAAAATCTTTTTCCAATATTTTTTTTCGTCATTTTCGGTACTCTGATAGCTGGAGTGGCTTAACTGAAGAATCATCGGGTCTGGGCCAAAATATCCAGAGAGGAGAATTTTTTCCACAGCCCAAAAGAAGCCATTATTTTTTCAACAGCTATTAAACTTTTACGGTGGCTTGAAAATTTTGTTCGGTTTATTCATACTTTCGGTCAGAAGTGTACATCTCTTGCATAAGTGTGCGAAGATATCGCATGTGAAGATATACCAGATTATATACAATTATCCACGATCTATACCTTGACTTCTTTTACCATAATTTTTTTCTCTACTGCGTATATATATATAGGTATATAGACTCGTACATGTTATCAACTTTCGCGACAAAAGCAGTAACATGCGCGCATCAAGCATACTAATAATATTTCTTACTCGAATGATTATCCTTCGCTAAAAGGTCATTGAAGTTATATTTTCAATCTCACGATCATTAATTTATATCAATTCACCACCGAAACGATAATACCCGGACTGTAGTCCGAAAGCAGAAACTTGTGCATGTGTCTCATCTAATTACAAGGCAAGGAAGAGGGTTTATTATCTACATATATAAATAGAACCGTTTTCTATGCAATGAGTTGTTTTTCAAATGTATCTGATACGTTTAACAAAATTCCATCGAAATTTTTTTTTCTTCAGTATCCAGTTTCCCACTATTATGCTAGAACATTTTTTTTTTTTTTACGAAGTTACCATATAAAAACCGAACGTTTCTATCTTTTGTCAGGTAATGGGTACATTTGAAAATACAGCTATAGATATTCAATGCACGTCCTCAATGACGACATTGAATTTTGTTCAATCCACGAGGAAAGCACGGTGCCCTTCCACACTATTTTTTTCAAGCCCATCATCCAGTATACGCACCGGACGCGCACGTACAAGATACACCATAAGAGCGTACATGACACGATGAGACTCGATCATTTCTCCCCTTCTATGCCTCTTCCTCTTTCTCCTCTTTTTATACTTCTCTCCTAGGTTTTTTGTTCAAACGTGAATTTGTCGACTCCCACCTATGTCGATTTTATTCTTTCTTTATATCCTGAATTTTAAAGGCAAAAAATCAAGGTCTGATAAAAGCCCAATTTTATCTTCTTGTGAGGCTCCATCATGCAAAGCAATTGAAGGATTTTTATGATTCTGTATAACGTAGTTTCGAAAGAGTGACCATATCAATCATTTCGAATTATTAGAGGGAAAAACATGCTAGTCCATCGGGGAACAGTTGGATTGAAATCAATAAAGTTCGTTTTCTCATCTGAAAGTGATTGTCTTTTTCCATTTTTTTTAGAATCCTGCGTGTATCCTTTCGACTTTTTTCGAACCTTTCCCATCAACAATTATCACGGTGCGCAATGAAAAAGCAACGTTGAAAAAAAAATTCGGACATTTTCATTTCCATGTCACTTATTCAATTTTGAAAAGCTCAACAATTTTTTTTTCTTAGTGATATTTCAAGTATTTTAATGAAAAGTCTCTTTTTCTACAACCATTCTCCATATTTCTAACACACTTTCCGTGGAAATTGTTCATTATATCAATAAACCTCATATCACCACTTTTACAGATTCATTTCTGCTCTTTATTTTTTATTATGAATATAATGGTGACGATGATGATGAGTATGATGATGAATGGTCAGGAGGAATCGTGATATTGGCGAAAAACTAATAACAATCACTTTTCACACCGCACACCGTCGACGTGCTATCAAAAGTTATGTGTACACCTTAATAATGGGGTCTTCGAACAATTTTTTGGAAAGTAAGAAGCTAGATGCACACCAGTATACAGCTCATTTAGATTTTGTCCAAAGTGAAATATTGAATTTACGGGATTGATAAGTTACGTGGCACTTACAGTAACACCATGGTTTTAAATATATTTGCAGACTACTTCGTATTGATACTCGGTCGATGGGTTATACATACTTAGAGGCGACTTCATACGAAGCATCGGAAGATATTTTTGAAACGTCTGAAGCAAGTCGCGCCGCGTATCTGAATATAATATTATATACACGTTTTTGTTTGGCATTCGACATAACACCAGAATGCTTCATTTTATGTACCCCCGAGGTATTACGCGCTTTGCATATAATGACGAGTAATAACGCATCGGGTGCGGGTCAACCAGGTACCAGCAGAATACCTGGAAGCATTTAACATGCTGATATCTATATGTATCATACGTAGACAGTTATATGGAGTCTCCGTTCGTACACGCCTTAAGCATGATTTTTATAAAAAACGATTCAAAACAACTTTCCTAAATACCATAAGTAAAGATAGTAATAAAATTTTTGATCTACTAAAGCGTATGACGAAATTAGCTTCGAATTGAAAATACATTTTATGGAACAGTCTTTGAAAACTTCTTGCCGTTGATCGAGTCGAGCATGTGGTGTTTCAAACACATCTATACGAGTCGAGCACGAGTGGTGTTTCAAACACACATCTATAATATCCTTTTTGCGATGTTTTGAATGATTATATTCATCTATAAGTTTAAGGCAATTCTGTCGTGGCAGCTAGTCATATTAATGTCCGTACTCAATATTTATGCCTATTTCAATTTTCGACTCTCGCAAAAATAATTTCTTTTTTCTTTTATTTTTCTTTTAATACTTGGCGTCGAGCCGCTACCGCGTTTCTTGATAGTTTTCAATATCCCATTTGTTTCAGAATCAGGCATAGTTTACTGTTGTACATTAGCAGAATTTAACAGATCTGTAGGAAGTTAAGTCGTTCCAATTCTGACGTTGTTTTAAACTGTTTTCGTATTATTTTCTCAGGCTTTGTACAGTAGAACAAAATGAATACATCCGATAGTATATTTCGCATCTAGATTAGTGCAAGAATTAACGGGAAAGAATATTAGAATTTGGTAGCCATCGTCCCTACCGAAAATACGTATATAGTTTAAAAGTTATTTATATTTGTTTTTTTTTTTTTATGACTCGTAGCAAAAAATTCTACTTAACCGAGCGTTGTATAAACAGAAACGGAAAAACATAAATCACCTATTTGATTCCGTATGTGTTTCGTGTTTCTGCATTTTTATTGCTTGTGTCATGAATACATAGACGAGTTATCGCGATCAAAGCGTTAACGAGTACCCCGGGGCATTTATTTTTTCCACTGTTCTGTCAAACTCCCCCTTGAAAAGTTCTCCCATACGTGTTTGCTTATGTACACATCATCTAATGGTATGAGCATCCGCATATAAATCATATACGTACCACCGATGGACTATTTGGCGATTTACGTATAGTTTGTATCTTTATTTTATTTCATTTTGTCAATACCGCGAATTTATTTCATGAAATTTTTTTATTTTTCTATCGTTCATGCAGTTGTGTCAGTTTTTTTTTTTTTTTTTTTTACTCATTCACAGGTTGGTTTGATTTTTCAAGAGTTGATAAATTTTCATATTTTTTTTCTTTTTACATTCGGATCAATAGCTACAGATTTTGCCTGAATCGGTGAACGTTTACCCAAATCTGACATCTTTTTTCTCGTCTCGATTCTACAGAAATAGCGATTTTTCAATATTCCTGTACAAATTCAATACGGAGAATTTCGACCGCGGATTGGTGACGAGCACCGAAATTATCAATAAAACAATACGATCCCACTGGGCAATTTTTTTGCAAAATACGATCATCGAACTTTTATGATTCCGACCACCATCGAATCGATCGGAAATATCATAGCGAACGAGTATACCTCTGCTATTAACCAACAACATTGTTGAGCACGCTATATATAAATTCTGTGACGAGTTCGAAATGGTTCTAGAAGAGCGCACTTTGTTCGATTGCAACGGGTGATATCAAAATGAAAAAAATGCACTCTGGAAAAAAACGACTTTATACTCTAAATTGAAAAAAAAAAATCAATAAAATCATAAAAACACATGTGAAAAATGATTTGCCCTCGATCGCACTAGGCCTAAAATGCGTTAAAAAAATAACCACTTTTCATGAAAATTGTTTGCAAAAACCGAAAGAGACAATCATTGTAGTAAAATCGATTTTTTGCTCAAAATTGGAAAACAGGTTGAATAATTAATTTCATAATTTTCAAAATATTTTCGAATGGAAGAACACAAATCAGATGTGTTTCTTTCGGTGTGCTCGAAAACACAAAAAAAAAAATGCAAATGTCAAGCAGTGGCTGATTTGGCGTGGAATGTCCCATAAGTATAATGCTGAAATGTTCGGGCTACAATATTCGAAACTGGATAGTCTCCATTTCGGAAATTCATCCGTTGTTCTGTGACATTCAAGGCACAGACAAATATTTGTTTTTAAATTCAGCGTTTCACTTTTCAGAAATTCTCATCTTAAAGTTCTGAATAAAAGATGAGAAATATGTCTAATAGTATCCGGATCAAGTACAGACGTGAATATTCGATAGCGATATCGAAACTGCTTCAATGCACCTGGATCACCGTGATCTTATAACCGGAGAAAATGGCATTGCTGCACCTTTAGAGCGAAGACGTGAATCGTCGCTGACACGTAACCCAGAATCGTATGCGACAAGTTACTGCATCCTTTCTTCCCATGACGGCTCTTTTTTCCTCTCTCTTTTTATCTCCTTGCGTTCTCTCACCAAGAATCGCGGTTTTTTTTTGCCTTAATGTTATACTAATGTAAAAAAGAATATCTTTAGAACCGTGAAGTCATTTGAAAAATACTTTTTTCGCTGAAACTCACAGTCATTCCGGTGCACTGCAACATAATTGTTCAAAATTGTTCAATAAAATTATTTTTCACATGGTTTCGCTATCAAAAATATACCATTGGAACAATCAATTTTTGGTAACCAAACTGATACTATCGTAACTAACAAACTTCATTGAAATACAGAATATTGTTTCAAAATAGTACAAACTGGCAGGGCTTAATAAGCTCAATGTGTACTTCGTAACTGTCCAGTCTGGTGTAACTGCACTAAACTTTGTGTCGTGGCTTGCATCTCCTGTCGAAAAGACCATGGGTAAACCACAATCCCGTCCTTTCACGAGTATTGTATCTATCTCTCTGTATCACATTTTCAATGGATACGAAGTGCAACCAAGACCAGCATGGTTGGTCTGATTTTATACAAACACATACACATATACCCGTATATGTAACATGGACAGATATATATATCTTCTAGGGTAGAGATAGTTACATGCCCTTTGAAATACTTCTCGGGCAAGGAATAATAGCCGCGAACGAGAATATAATACATATATACGCTGCCAGATACATGCTTGACTTATAAGCCAAGCATATTCCGGTTGATATATTCACTATCTGTATTATACTATATACAGCATTATGGCGAAACTTTCATCGCTTTCCCTCTTCGCAATCCGTATTATATATCTGTTGTAATTTATATTTCGATATACACTACTGCACTTATGTGTATATATATATATATATATATATATATCTCTGAGTCCCTCCGTCGTGATATGTCACGAACGATAATGTGAATACGATAGCGCTTGAATGGGAGATTCTTAACACAAATGAAATTTATATAGACTCGCATTAGATGTGCAGTGAACGTTGCCAGTCTACGGTGTATCGAAAGATACACGGTAGAACTTACAAGTAAGTGACCGAGCAAGCAGTAACGATACACCGAATAAATTTCATTCCTCTAAGGTTTTTCATTTTGATTTATGTGTGCTCGTTGTCAGCAAATCGGTTACATCATTTTTTGTTTATCGCGTTTGACCGCAGACTTGGAAAAATTAGATGTGACAGTTACCCGAATTTGTCTTACATTGTTTCAAATGTTTGCATTCATTTGATTCTTTTATTTTGTCCGTGACGTGATTGTTCGATCATTGCATGTTCATTTCATTTTCCGTTTGAATACTTTTGAATATTTTTTATACATTCCTGTTCGATTTTTGATCTCTCGACAAAACGGGGAAAAAGTGTCACTGTTAATATTTTAGATAGTTAAATATGTTTCTTGTATATAACGATTTGTTTTTTGATGTCCTATATTTTCCCATCCAAAATTATGTTTCTTTATTTCACAGATTTTGCCTGAATTATTTTTTGTCGAATCTTGCATTTTTATAAAAAAATAAGAATAAAAAAAGATTTCACTCACGTTTTACATATTGCAGGGTTTTAAGAGGTCTGACAAATAAATCGGATTATGCACGTTCAACACTCGAGAATCTGTTTCATATATCGATGATGTTAAGAAGGCTCATTTTTTAAGTAAATCGTTCACA
This sequence comes from Campoplex capitator, assembly GCA_037576405.1. Taxonomy (NCBI): domain Eukaryota; kingdom Metazoa; phylum Arthropoda; class Insecta; order Hymenoptera; family Ichneumonidae; genus Campoplex; species Campoplex capitator. The sequence goes on along the minus strand of JARBWI010000009.1, from coordinate 10,647,894 downwards.
TAATCCGTATATGCAGCAGCAAACTTTTTACTGCTACACAGCTCTATTATATTACTAACGGTAAAATATGTTTATGGTAAAATAGAGCACATCGCAAAATCACAGCACCGCAATGTAGCAACAAAAACAAGTACTCTATTGCCTCTCATAGTTATAAATCGTCCGTTCCGAAAATGTCCTCTGGAATTGACTGGAGAATGGCTGATCGTAGTAATTTCATTGAACGTTTGAACATTGATAATTCATGCGCTGCAGACTATTTCTGTGTGCCCACTTTGGAAAGTGGTTTCATACAGTTCAAGAATAATAAATGCATCGAATCAAACGATACCGATTCGACAATATCAAACATCCATACTTAACCAGAGGAATGGCGATTCAAGACCTGATAAATAACGCTTTGCATCCTATCGAAGCTGAAGCGATTTATTTGTCCACTTGTAATTCAGCTCCATGTATAATCAATTTCTTGACATTATTTCACTTGATAAATTGAATTTTTGCACACATTAAAACTCATATATATAATGTTTCCAAAGTTTTTGAAGATTTTTCAAATAATAAAGTTGAAGAATGTTTGTCGACGATGAACTGTGTGATTTAGCTTTTACTGCAGAAAACCATTAGCTGATGGTTGCTGGATAATATAAGCTTGTGATGTGGAAGTATAATATGTGCCTCGATTTTATGCTACGAATTCATGTTTTCATCAAAGCGCTCCAAAATCCACGTGTCCATTCGGTCGTCGCTGTATATCGATCTCAACTGACTTTGGCACACGTTTCATTCGTCGATATACAAACGTTATCACTAAATAATCTCACTTATTCAAAGAGGAATTGATACTCGAAGCACAGATCGTAATGTGACTCATACTCATGGTTCTATCTCACTTTCAAAGCTTTCGGCATGAAAACCCATGAGGTCCTTTCTTTTTCATCTCGTTCGCAATCTCCATTTCTTCTCATCTCTCTCGTCGAACCGGGTGTTGTCGAATGAATGAAAGGTTCTTTTGAAATGTCTCAATTTAAACTACTACACGGATACATGGTATAGCTGTATCAATAAAAGAATGATTTCAAATAGGAAGCTTGCGTCGTTTGTCACCCTTGACAATTCCCATTTTTGAAATTCGATGAAGCACGTCAAGTGTAAAGGACAGTCCATGTTGTAAAGTTAGATCTGACGTTTCTGTTAAGGAGTTCAGGTATCGATTGTTTCTTTTATATTTAACGTTTTTCCAGAGCCTGCCAGCAGAGACTTTCATTTTACCGAAATCACTATAAAAATAAGAAACGAAATGACATGCCAATTTTATCCTCACCACCGCGAAACGTTTTATTCCGAGAAAGTATAGTCCAGGCGAGCCTCGGGTCGTCAGACGGCAGAGCTGTCAATGTACTTGTCCAAAGACTCTACCGAGTCTCTTTGATACGTGAAATAAAGTTTCGAAATGCAGCTCAAGAGAGCCGCGCTACAGATGAATTTCAGGTTTCATATTAAATCCATCAAGTAATCGTAGCTTAGACCACGAAAATGCTGGTTTCAGATATAACAAAGCTATCAATAACTTGAAATATAAAACAGGAGTGTCATTCACCTTTTTCAAAGATGAACCACATTGTGCAATGTAAAAGGTCACACATTGTGTTGATGAAAGAATACCTATGTTATAGATACATCAAGATAAAAAAAAAAAACCTATGCAGGACCGCGCGAGAAGCTGTCCGTTAAGTCGTTCAGGGTGACGGTACTATAAAAGTTGACGTCGATAAAGTTTAAAGGGTGTTTATGAAAGGCGACGACCTGTCGAGAGAATGTACACAAAATATTGAACTTTCACGACTGCATGTATATAGCTGCAGGTTACAAAAAGTTATAAAGGAAAAAATGCGTAGCACATACACGCATGTGCGTACTCTTTCACTTACATGTGTAGAAAATGGAGTGTCTTGATTGGTGGATTTGTCATCGCCTCTGAATCGTAAGATCGAATAACTTGAATATTCATATATTCAAGTTGAATAGTATACAGTGTAACTTGAATATTCATATATTCAAGTTGAACAGTATAGGTATTGAGTGGAAAATGTTTTTAAACTCCGTGTCATCGAACAAATTGATTCATTAATGGTATAGTTAGAATAAGACATGACAGGATAATGAAAAAAAGGATGTCATTCTGCTTTTTTTATCTTTTACATGATCCTTCTTACTGCACGATGAGTACCTATTATTATGTCAATTTATGCCTGCTGACAATATTTTTGCACTTGTAAAGCAGCACGAGAAGGTACTTACAATGAATGTTCCAACATGTTGCAAATATCGACTAACGAATCAAAGTTACCACTAAGTATCTTGACAATTTACGAGATATATAAGCGTATATTTTGATGTCAAATTGCCAAATGTAATTTGTAATAAACGTCTATCTATCGAATACTGAAGAAATTATAATAATGATTAAACATTGTATAGCTTGAAAATCTTAAGATTTTACTATTTTTCAAGTTTTCGCACCTTAGTGCATATGTTTGTACGAGCACGTGAGTATAAAAAATACAAGAGATAAATTTAAGAACGAAGTAATCTTAAAATCCCACAGGGTTTATCGTTCAAGTATCTCTTCTGGCCTCGGGAGCCAGAAAGACTTTAATACGCAGTGAATGTGCTCGCACCATGGCCATCATTGATCGTATGCCCGACGTCGGCTTTAACAGCTAAGGAATATTAAATATCCCGTACGTTGTCACGACTGAAGGTGGCGTGTGCTCGTCTCTTCGATGGACGATAGATACAAATGGATGTGTATATACATGGTATTCCATATCAAGTATGCTCTTACAAATACACCGTAAGATATGCAGCGAGATACTACGGTAACACTTTAAATGAGAGGTCGTTCGTTGACCCTACGACATGAGACTGTTGTTGCGTGTGGTCGCTTCTCACATCTTCTTACCTTCTTCACTTGAGAAAATGTGGACATATTATTTAGTTTCGACAAATTTAAGACGCAATACAGCTTCGATTCTGAATTCCAAATAAATGTGACGTGACTAGAATGAAATACAATAGATTCGCCCGCAGTGATGCCTGAGGTACCCTGCAATTGATGGAATCATGAATAAATTTTTCGTATTATTCATGTTGGCTAAAAGATAATGGATATTTCTGTTACTAAAAGTGTCCCAAGATGAAATTGTAAGAACAATGTGTGGATAGAAGGCATTTTAAGAAACGAGCTACCCGTGAACAATCGAAAATAGCTCGATCATTCAATCGCAAACATTGGAAGCTGAGGCACAAGTAAAACGGAAATGTAAAAAAAAGTATAAGCTGATCTTCCCGGTTTCTCATTTTTCAGATGAGTTCTTTTACAAAAGACTGTCCTCTAAATTTTTTTATTTATTATGTGGTCTCTACACTTTTAACCTGGAAAAATATCAATAATGATAAATTTCCGAAACCATTAATTGATAGATGCAAATTGCCACGATGTTTTAACCGATTTCAATACATCGCATTTTATTTTGTTCCTCGAGTGATCTTCTAAAAATTCACTCCGAAGACATGAATGTGGATACTCAAAAATTCGCATGCCACTTCATGTAGGTAATAGTCTCGCGCAGGTCATACCAAAAAAAAAAGCAGGTAGTAGAAGACAGAGGAGAGAGATGAGCTTGTTGAAGAATTGTTGCATTTACCGGGGTCATGTTGATACAGAGTATTGTAGGGGGTGCAGACTTTCGCACAGTCTGCATATACATTAACGGAGGAGGGAAAGACATAAAATTGCGATGAACGACAATCCAGTAGCGGTATGTACATTTTTAATTCCATTAGGAACATTATGTACTACGCTGGGAGACTACGCTTCACGTTATTTGAATTGGGGTAAAATTACACAGAGTATATATCCGATCTGAAACAGGTGAAATATTGACCTACAAACGCGAAAAGAAATTAAATTGATCTCGAAGAAAAAATTCTAAATGAAATAACAGTTAAAAATTTCGCAATGAGTATCGAGAGGTATCGAAAGTGAGAACGGATATACGATGTTAAAAAAATAACAAGCGAGAGGCGCAAAAAGAAAAGAGATATTTTCATCTGCATTTTTATGATCTATTTTTTTGCCTCTGCTCATTGCAAGAGCCAGGATTCGTTCACCGGAAATTCTCGTTAGCGATTAGTGTACCGGTTTTGCAATGACGTCATTCCGCGATCATCGACTCCACTGCGTGCATATGTATACATAGCAGACCTACGTGTATATATGCACTCGAGAGACATATATAAATATTTACGGGCTCGTTTCCTCTTCTTCAGTATAAAATTATCGTTTTTGAAACACGTTTTCCCGTCGATCATGAATATGATAGTATATTATATCGAAGCAAATACCCACTTACATAGTATAGAGCCTGGTCAGCAGGGTGGTCCGTGAATCAACAACGACTTATTTACATTATTTACACTTTCACTGGAATCGTCTTTGCTTTGTATATGAATAGTAAAAAAACTTACACAAGCTTTAAATACACATCATCATAAATGTGTGATGGATTCACTTTCCTCATTTTCTTCTTCTTCTTTTTTGCGTTATCTGAAAGATTATAGACACAACCTGTTAGTATTAGCAGAAGCTCCACTTATTTATAGCGACGGCATCCCCTTCGTATACTGTCAATACTATTTGTTTAGATTGTCACTATTGCAATCGATATACGGATTGAGGTCTTTAATACATCATTCTAATTTCGTATTTACTTATTTTTTGTACGATCAAGGCGTACGCATAATGAAAATTCGAAGAGTCCGTAGGAAAACGGTGTGTTGAAGATTTTTGTGCGTAGTTTTACATCCAACTCGGTTGTCCTTGCAATAACTATAGAACCTCACAAAAGGAAGGATAAAGAGCAGGAAAGACCAAGTATAATAGGCGTAAGTGAACATGATATTATTAATAACGTTTGACGGCTCTTGTCTCCCAGTACAAGTGATAATACTCATGCTTTCATCTCTTGAAGCACACGGCTTAAGACATGTTTATCTTCCTACGTTTGCACTACCCCTATACATACGTTCATGTCGTATGTCTTATGAGTATATAGCCTGGTTTACCACTAGATTTTCAGCCCTACTGAATGGTCTTATAATTCGCACAAACCAATGTCAATCGTTTACATAAACATGCTCACCTCATCATTCTCTCACAAAAGATATCATATTAAGGGAATCAAAAATGAATGAGTTCAGGAAATGGAGCCAAGTCAATTTATTCCTTAACTTATTGATATACTCGTGTGTACAGTAGAGGAATAGACTTTTTTCATCATTTATTTCTAATGATATGATTCAATTAAAAATATAGAACTTCCAAAGTCCAATTTCTCATGAAGTATTACGGACGTTTATGTCAGACACGTAACGTAAGGTTTACGGAAGTTGTGACATGTACGAATTTATTTTAGAAGGTATTTACTTTGTACGAAAATGCTTAGAATTGGAGGTATTGCAAGTAATAATGGTCCAAGGGGTTTGTAAGTTTTTAATTGATTTCACAATAATCAAGTAATCGGAGAACTGTTCACAGTTTCAAAGATGAATATCGGATAAGAATAGTACTCAAAAGATCCGTCCTAAGCATGTTCAACAATTTATAAAATTTAATTCCCTTCACATAATCATGGATAAGAGTATTATGATATTCTGTGGAGTAGGAAACATTCACACGTAAGTGTGAATCAACAGGCCGGAAAATGGCTATACAGCGATTACGAAAATCATTATTTTCAGTTGAACCATCTGAATGTACCATGCTATATTTGTTGCTAACTCGGCTTTAGTTCAATGACGTAGAAATGACAGAGGCCTAGTCATTTGAGGCATTTCTGGCATGGTGCCGATTTCTACGAAGATAATAATTTCGTACTGCACTGCCAATTTATCGTTATGCTCTCCATCGTTTCATATTCAATGTACAGTCATCCATGTCATCGGTATGTCAAATGAAGACTTTATGGTTAAATACGTTTTGACCACGATACTTCAAGACACACTATCAGATATAGCTAAGCTTAGAGGTAAAAATAGATCATTGATCACTATTATAGATTACTTCCATTCTTCATTGATCCGGGAATTCCTTATCGAGGCCTAATATTAATTTATGCAGAAAACTCATTAGTATTATACAATAGAAAGGGCTGAGACTCAGGACCGTTAATTACTTCTAGAAATTGTAATTAATTTTCCAACGATCACACACGTGGTGTGCCCTATCATGAGGCTATGTGGTGATGAGATTAATTAATTTCTCATAGGTGGGCCGAACATGTTATTGATCTAGACCACTGCTATCTTATACATAGCAATGCTGACACACGAGGACTTATTGCACATTCCAACGTATACGATTTAATGAGGAACGTGTCTTTTTCATTTGTTAATCAACAGATATTACTTAATATCACCAACCTCGATGGAACGAGCTTTATTAATATTTAAAAATCACAAACATGTGCCTTCCCCCATTGTAACGAAATCCAGATATATAATGCTAAAGTGAAATCTTTGACTTCACACGATTCATTATTGAGGAAGAATTTGCTTCATAAAATAATGCGGCTTAAAATGCGTTTGTGCACTTAGTGGTGGCCAGAGAACCCACGTATCCGTGTACGAGCATGCAGGCGCATTACAATAATTCCAATGATTATATTTTCCACAAAAATGCTTTCAAAATTATCTTGTTTTTTTTTTTTGCTATTTAGTCTACTTGTCTCGTTTTTCTTTCTCTTTTTTTTTCTCCATGCGAGATGCCAGACGCTGAATGCTGGAAGAATATGTTTCCTAGTGCATGAATAAATAAATTCAAATCATCTTTCTCTCTCTCTCTTTCTCTCCCTTTCGCTCTCTTTGAACAAGCCTGCAATTCGCTCCGATATCCGGTTCTGAGCCACATGGGTATGAAATAAGGTAATCTTCAATAGTCTCGTGGTTATACATCGAACGTTTGTTTATCATAAAAAAATAATCGCAATGACGTGAGTAGCGGAATACGGTCGTACTAATCCGCGTGATCTCCATCACTTGCATTGATAAAGACCATGTAAAGCTGCAGTATAATTTTCGACCAACTTTTATTTTTAATCAGTCTTTAAAAGCAGTTTTTACCCAATTAATGATAATGAATTCGATTGGAATACGATTTGATCATTATTAAGATTGTATAATTTCTTAACGAAGAAATATTGTTTTTTTTTTTTTTTTTTTAATCTAGTTACGAGTTTCGAATCGGAAACTCTAAACGAATAAGAATCTTATAAAAATGTCAGGGTAGCGATCATGGTCCTCTGAGCGCATGATTAGGAGATGGATGCAAACCTCAAGAGCCCGCTCTTAACGAGTATATGTAGTGCGCGGATGAACACGGGACATTGCAAATTTCCCGTTCCGCCTTACTGCACTCTCCCAGCTACCACTTCCATTCCGTGTTCCACTCAGTGGCCCACTGAGGATTTCCACACTCTAAACTACGACGAAACGTGTGCGGAGTGATGGTCCGTGCTTGTTCGTTCTGCGCTGTGTGTTCGGCTTCTCGACAAGCTAGTAGCTACACAACAATGCTTTACTAATGTATGTACATATATATGTTTAAATATTTACTGCATTTAAATACGTGTATAAATCTATATATACATTTATGTGGCATTTAAATAGATCGTCCAACAACTCGTAGTGAGGAATTGCCACTTGCTCCATTCCATAGTTTAACTTGGTCTGTTCAACGTCCTTATTATGTTAATAACCAATTTCGCGACGGCAATACAATTTTTGCCCGACAAATGAATTTCCAAGCAATTTTATTAAAAGTTTATTCATTGTCAATGGGTTTGGCCAAGGATAGGTCTTTTCGACTAATAATCCGACTCAAAACATAAAAACAAAAAAAAATGTATTGGAAAAAAACAACAATAACTTTCAGCCCTTAACATGTCATTTTTGTAAGAATCCGAGTGTTAAGATCAGATTGATCATCTCTCAGTGTGAATCATCGAACGAAAAAAACAATATCCACACCTGCAACTTTACTAAGCACTTCATGACGCCGATTTTTTTTGCTTTCTTCAATCTCTTTCCAATGCAGTGTCTGGAAGCCCTGAAATTTCATCCCTAGCGTTCCCAAGGGTTGATGTACGAATCGTCATGTATTGCCACAAATTGCGATGACAGAATAAATATTCAGGAAAAGCTTTGAAAGGAATTCATTACAATTGCCTGTGGGAATGAATAGAAATTGTTACGCAAATATGAGAGTATTGTTCATATTCGCGCTACAACAATATGTGCTTTGTTATACTCAAAATCTGATCAATAATGAGACCGATACATAATTTTAGGAAGAAATTTTGTTCGTAAAGGTAAAATTCACTGACTGACTTTGTTTGAATAAATTGGAGACGACTTTTTTCTCTTTCATCGTGGATTATCGATACAGGTTTTTCAACTCCTGAATAATTGTCAAATTGCAGTTTCTGTAATATCCAGATCCGCTTTGACATATTTTCAGCTCTCACACGCCCATCAGAATACAATATCCATCGTTATAACGAAGTAATTATCGAGACAATACACTTTGGAACAGATCGAGATTAGTAACGATCGGATAGGCGGTCAAGCGTAGACTGCCGGCCCTTTGTCATATACGTATAGCTACAAAAATCTGGGAGAGGGGCGAGGTTGAAAAAGACTGTCTTTCACGGTGTGTCGAGAAAATTGTGCGATGTCGCTACCTGATTGACACACGATGAAATTTTGGGTACTTACCTACGTTACTTTAATGGCGCTTGGCTTTAAGCGCTTGCCTCTTATCGTTCGAGCGAAGGAGTCAAGGATATTTTCCTGTTTCAATATCGACCGTTTGGTTCCCGAAAATCGAGGTTGGCTTTTAGTTGGTATCATTCGGTCAGGATGTCGTACAAAAAACGTCGAAGTAGACTTTTTATGAAAAAAGATACTTTTTCCAATGGGTCAAGTTCCATTACGTCGAAATTAGATATATTGGATCCGAAAATCGAAATTCAACCCTATCATCATAATTTCAATCATTTACTGTCGATTGATTAATGAGAAATAGAAATTACAAATATAATGAGAAAATATTTATAATTTATTTTCTTTTTCTTTTAAAACCGTGATGCAATTTTCACTATGAGCGTGCAAAATTGTTACTTTCCACGATTTTTTTCATTTTGTCGTTATACTTCACGATTACTCTTTCAAGCAGTTTCTTTCAACTAAATCGATATTGCACCTGTCAACTATACTTGAGTTCCGTTTCCTACACCAATCTCACTTGCTTCTTCAAGCTCTTTCTTGTCCTTTTTTTCCTTTTTTTTTTCTTTGCTGACATACTTGATCGCCGTTGCTGACTTTTCTTTTGGAAAAAATCGAACGTCAACGTGGTTGGTGTACTCTACCCTGGTGGTTAAACGAGCGACGAACGGTCGGGAATATGCGAATATGTACATACATGTGACAAATACATGTGATGAAAAGATGAGTAGATGGGAAGCTTTACTGAAAAACTGCCTTGAGCTGCAATAAAATGTGAGCTTATACAGAAAAAGAGCATCTCAGGGCGACTACTTGAACGCCATAGGTGATCGAATTCTCAATCCAACTACATCACTATCTATGAATATATATGTATATCGATATACACATTGCAAGTTCAGGTTGAATTTGAGGAGAGACTGTGTTGGTGACTAGATGGCTCAATTTCCTGAACGCCGTCACCGCACCGTCTCATTCTGACTCACAGCGTCAGCCACAGGTCACCAGAATCCACCAGCGTGAAACTCCCGGAGCTTCTGCTGATATTACGTTTCCCCGTTAAAATCGCTTCCTATTTCGATTGCTATACACATAACTATATAGATCTTCATCTTGCCCTCCGGATATCACAAGGCGTCGTCGTTGTTCTGTCCACCGATGATAGATGTTGAAGCCGAGAACTTAATTCGAATCACCCCGGCCCGGTGCAAATTCAGTATAGGCTCACGTGTGAATCTTTACGTTTTCTATCTAAAATAAAGAGATTCAAGAAGCGTATACAAGTCGAACAGCTAAATCATTTTTTTTTTTTCATTCTTAATTAATTTATGCCTACGAATTATCTAAAGCCGCGGTATAACGATTCAAGACAAGTCCTGTTTTAATAAGAATCCAAAATTTCACTGGGTGGCGGAACACGTTTCCAACTATTTTCGAAAGCTTTAACAAACGTTCCGATAATATGGGATAACTGTAGAGTTTTAACTCAAAACAGCTTATTTTCGAAAAAGTAACTTTTTGATAAAATATTACCTCATTTGTCCCAATAATTGTACTAAACTGTATTAATATGTTAATCTAACGAATTATGATGTCCCCAAAAAAGTAGGCAAATCCCCGTAAGAAATAACAGTATCTATTCTCCACACATAGTATATCTGGTAACCAATCGTTTTCTTAGCACAAAACTTTTGTGCTGAGGAGGCGATTTTGCATTCGTCGACTTATTCACATTACTAAACAAGTCAATTTTTTCGAACGAAAAGTAGGAGTGATAACCATCAATTGATTGATTAATTTTTAAACGTGAGCGATATAATATTTTCTTAAATTTACTTATTGGAATGATTGTTTACAAGTAGTTTTTTTTCAGCAGCTTGATTCGAAGCAGCTCAATATATTCGAGAGTCCATCAGTTCAATCGCTGTAATTTTCCTTTGACGAGCACGCACGCACGCATCCATCGAAATTGAGATCGTATACATCTCGAGGCAAGAAACTTACAATTTGAACTACGGTGCTGAAGTCCACGGGAACATAATAAATACCCATACCGGCTAAAATTAAAAAGGGCTGTCCAATTTATTCTGAGTGACTTGCAAGAGTTTAATGCACGAAATCAGCTTCTATCTCTGCTCTTTGTTTATTATAACTCAATATGTTCTATATCGATGAAAATGATTGGAAATCTACAAAAAGTGGTTTCACATTAATTACTGCATACAAAAAACATGTTTAATTTCACTACTGTTTAAATTATCTTGCACAGTAAGAACAGTTTGGGAGAAATGGAATTACCAAGGATTCTGTGAATCCTTGGTAAATTAACAAATTTTAAGGGAATGAATCAGCCGCAGTGTGCGAACGCAGGTATTTCACTGTTTTGACAACGATATTTGCTGTGTGATAGTAAATTGTGACGGAAAAGCCACAGGATTTGGAAATCAAGTGAAGGAAAATCGGTGCTCTTCCTGTCGCAGATCGTAACGCACGCATACTCACACACACGCACACACACATCTTCTACCTCGCTGGACCTTCTCAGCGGAAGCCCGAAGGTTTAAGAGATCCACGCCAGAGTCGGTGATTCTGATTCTCATTCCCCTGAGGGGTTACACACCGTGATTGAGCGGTCTGCATCCCAGAAACGGCGGATATCGAGAATGCTGGCTGAAGGCAAGAAATTTCTGTCCAGAAGCATTCATAGACTTTGCTTTATATAGATAAGCTCATTCTAGCTATACACATTCCCGTATAAACCATATCAAATATACGTAAACCGTGTTGGTGTGAATCTATAAGGTAAAATCAGAGCAATCTCGACATGTTCGCGACTCTATGCTGTACACTGAAGTAGCGGGGGCATGCAAGCACTGCGATCTCAACATACCACCCGGTGAATACCTTTCGATCCAGCAAACCGTCAGAAGAATATAGTTTGTTCGGTCGCTAAATAAAAGGCATCAATTTATTGGCCTGAGATGTTAATCAGTTTTACTGAAGACATACAGATTTATCATGTTGTCCAATGAGTTTCCCTAAAATTAGAAATCCATTCAATGCAAATTGGTCCTTCGATGTAAATATTTTCCTGCGTATATTCTGTTGAATATATGAAAGCTAATCACTTGGATTTCTCGAATCATCATTAACTCATCTTTAGAGTCCTCCGACGATTGTTCTTCATAACTATGCCTTCCTAATATGCTACAATGCTGTTACATTTCGACACGGGGCCCAATGAATCTAGAAAACCCAGATACAGACGCCTATATTGGACTATTGGCTATTAAGCTAGGCCTTATTCGGCCCCGGTACCTTATATTTCTCTATGACTTTTATGGATACTATGATAAAGTGTAGTATTTTAGATAAAGGTGTAGATTTGTGCGGACAGCCGGTCCACGCTCATCGTCGCTTTGGTTTGCTGAATCCTTTGGGGAAAGTTTCCTAGTAACATTGTAACGTTTTAACACACCTACTCGATAATGTATTTAACGTTCTTTTGCGGTTATCATAGCAGATATGACTATTTTTTCTAGCTGTTGTATACGGAAACAAAATTGTGTACAAGTAGTTGTGTTATCGACATAGCAGTGGGAAGACGGGGAATTAAAGAAATTGCGCATCAATATCGTTAGACTACTAGAATATGTTTGTGAAAATTGGTGTGATTATTGCGATTTTGGAGTAAAACATATTCTATTAATTAAATTTATTTATGAGTTTTTCACCCCTTAGTATCGATTATGTAAAGATTAGAATAGTGCATCGAATTAATATCGTGACACTGATCAAATGAGCCAACTCCGATATCGACTAATTGAAGCATCTTTAACGATGGTAACGACAGTACTAGTACTTTATAGCAATCAAAGAGGATATGTAAGAATATCGAAAATTATTCATAAGCACATTTATGAATAATTTTAGCAATAATTTGCGGTGAAATATGTCATGGAATGCAATTAGAGTTACACAAATTAATTAGTATGGACATTGGAGTATACTTATTTTCTCAAGACAATTCTCCGTTCCTAGCAATTTCTCTCATTGTGTTCCCTCGAGTCGGATATTTTTCTCTTTTCCTGAAATTTCATTTTCATCCTCTTTTTACAATTTATCAAGCTCTCATGAGCAATTACGTCGCATCGAAGGTTTCAACGGGACTTATTTGAACTGAATGAGCTTTTCTCTCATGCTGTTCTTTCTTACTATCATGTATTTCCGCAAGATCCGCTGAAGACAATTATACTTTTGTCTTTTTTTTTTTACCTTTTGTCGTCAAAGATTCGCAGAAGGTCCCGCTACAGACGTAATGAACTGCGAGATAGCGACCTATACCTTCTTTTATAAATGTATCTTCGTCCTGTTTCAACGCTGAGGAAAGTAATTCTTGCTTGGAGAAAATTTTCAAAGGACACGATTATCCCGTCTTTTCTTATACTCTTTTTAATCTCATTTCCTGGTGTTGGCCATAGTAGTCGAGCGTGTTATGTAGCGCAGATGTATTGTTAACGGGTCGAAACACACTTACGGTGATAAATCGATTTGAAGATGAATTGAACGGATCTGTATGTCTGTTCTATGGTGGCCTATTTTTATTACCTACCCATACATTCTCTCGTTAGAGTATATTGAACAACCATAATACAAGATCATTCATTTGCTTCCTAATGCTGTGAATTGCAGTCTCCAATCTTGTTTTACTTCTAATTCGTGTCTTCTCCTGCTTTCAATATCTTTACGGGTGTCTTCGAATTATTCAAACAGTTTATGCGAATACAAGAGAAATTGTGAGATTCATTTCTCTCTAAGGATCCTCGAGATTTTAAATGAGTCAAAACTTACCAAACGATTGTCGTTTCAAGTTTCTTTAACGATTTTTTTTTTTTTTTTGGAAAAACAGTTCATGCTGGCTAATACGTATAATATGTAGTCGGGACAATTATTCCTGAAAAAGGCCTTCCCATTTGTCCTTGTTTTACTTTTGAGAAGAGTTTTCCATTATTCATATATGGCTGCAAATAGCACACCATCGTCACATTCATTTTTGAATAACAAGGAAAGCCGATGCATATGGAAGTAATAATTATAGCTAGAACTTCAAGTATATATCTATACAAATTATGATTTTGCGTCTCGGGCATCGAAATGTAGTATTGTTATTGCCTCTTATTATAATAGGACGAGAAAGGAGGTCAGGAAATTTGATTAATTGGTAGCAGTGCAGGTTGCTGATTGGATCACTCACTGATCTTCAAGTTTTCCCATTCCCTTCGTTTGTAGGAAGTTTCATATTGCGATGAGAAGTCACTGAAGAAAGGACAAATCCAGCGTACCATATCTCCAGTTGCTTATTATTTATTCGTGTCTTTCATTATACAGCTTTTCTTCCTCCATCTTCCACTTGTCATTTCCTGTTATACGTATTTTATGTTATTTTCTACACTGTGGAAATTTATGTTGCTCCCTCACTTTCGTAAATGTAGAACATATGATAACGAATGTCGAGTACTCGAGATAGTTAAGGCGCACACAAACCATACAGTAGTTCTGCAACTGTGCTATGTTCTCACTTTCTCCTTCATTTTTATATGCGAAGCTTCATTTATTTTTTAGTAACAACGTCTGAATGAACTCAACCTAATTTATGACTAGATATATTTTTTTTCGCTGTGAACTGTCCACCTCTCATGACATACGATGTGAGCTCTTTCAGCAATGTTTTCAGCAGTACTCGTTGGAAGGTTTTGTGTGTGGTAATGTGTTTTCGTGTTTGGTATATGCTTAATCAAAAGATGCGGCAGCGGTTCATATTACATACTTTCATATCCTATCGCTATTTGCCCTTCGGATGAAATAAGCCTTGTTGACGAGATTGGTCGGCAAGTTTGTAATACAGAACAACAGCTTCCGTGTATCTTCCTTCATCGTATGCCTGCGCAGCTAAAGTCATAGTAAACATGATGTTGAGCCATTCTATATTAGCTGAACTTTCTGCACATGAGACAAAGTCAAGATGCTCAAGAAATGGTAAAACTATATATTTATAAGCCACTGTAGTCCAACTCGTATCAACAGAACTGTGACTTCAGCGACTCAGAACTCACGTGTCACGATAATCCAGTGCACTTGCTTCCAAGTTTATAAAGTTCCAGCAATCCAGATTACCTTCATGGATATGTGTGCATGTGAATACATTCCAGCAGAATATGCAAGTTCTATGTAGCATTGGAGAGCGCCTAAATAATAACTTCAATCTATTTGTTACGTTCTTGCCATATGTATTTTACTAGTTGAAATACAGATGGAGCTCTCTGAGTTACAACATCTTTACGTTGCGCTCTTTAGTGGCAAGAGTTACCAATTTTCAGAATCAGTGTTCAAATTTGAGTTCGCATCTAAAGGCCCATGAGTCGGGGTGTTCGTTATTATATTTTGTTCAAACGTTGTTTTTCTTTGGTGGCATAAAAAATTGTCACTAAGGTTAGAATATGCCCCGTGGATCCCTGGGCTTCTTAGTGGTTCTGGACATCGAGAAAGGCGCCAGGTCTGGAATAGAATTCGCCACATTGCGTCACATTGGCAGAATTGTACTATTACATGCAAGCCATCGCGACGCCCAATAACTCTTTGGCTCCGCGCCTGCCTGCCTGACCCGTGCATTGCATATTTATGTGTATCCTGTATGTCTTACACGCATACGAGTCCAGGTTGTAAAAGCGCTGTGTACCATTGTAAAATCCTCCGCAAGTGAGATGTCGGATCTTCCAAGAACATGATTCAGCGTCTGTTTACTAGGATGCCGGTGAAGCAGGAGGAAAAAAAGCCAAGTTTTTCCAAGAGCCAAGCAAAAAATTTAAATTAAAGCTTTGACCTTCGGCGGAAATACATATACTAATTGGAAGTTCCGTTATCACATAGCTGTATGGTCCAACTCACTGATACATGAAGACCAAAGCCAACCACATAGGAAGAAGGAACAAGAAGTTTTTATTTATTCATCTGCCCATGACACATAAAAAAAATGTGCCAGTTTAGAAAATGTAGCAAAACTTTGATGTCGTACAGCATGGTCGATGCCGATCTCGCTTTCTCTTTCGTATTAGATGGGCATGTTAGATTTCGCAAGGTTTCTCCGATAAGTCTGCGGGGAATATACAGGTCGGTATATTGACATCGACCAAATGGTATAGTTTTACTTGGGCCTCTGAGCTACAGCTTCATCTCGCTTTTTCCATTCTCAAATTCTATTTTTCGATTCTCTGACTGGCTCGAACAAAACTTACATACCCCCTCGTATTGATGTGTTTTTCTGCATGATCCCATGAAATCGAGACTCCTGTTAGATCGCGTTGTAGTACGCCCAAACCGATACTGTCTTTCGTCCTCGTATAAACGTGTTCTCGGCCCGCTGCCGATGCAGCTTCAAATTGCAACCACGTACAGTGTATTGCTACGAATCGATCGACCTATTTACGAAGTGATTGATGCAACTCTCTGCTAACGTACACTATACTTCGTTTGTCGTCTCTCATCCCTCTTTACACCATCTTCTTGGTCCGCTCTCTGGGATTCATAGAATGAACCAAGGATCGCAAATCCCCTTTTCAAACTGCTCTTATCTTGTTTATACTAATCTGATGGATTAAATGTTTTTCCTTCTAATTGAATTTGTCTATCGCACAAAAGATGCCAAGTATACGAGATGCCGTTGGAATCGTTAATTTATGATCCATTTTTGTCTGGTATTATGAAAGAAAACTTGATCCAAATGTTTTATTAATTTGTTTTCAATTTGTAATGTCGGCGATAAAAAGTAGAGTTATTCAAGTCGTTTTTGATACTTCGTAAAAACTTCCAGAGTCGACAAGCTTGATCGCGTTGCTTAGATATTCTCGGTGTGAGTTGAGAGTTCACTCGAGATTCACTCGACCTACTAACTTCGATCGTTAACTACCGCTTTGGTATATACACATATGGACACTTCGCACCCTCGTCAGTATTGACCGATTTTCTATAATAGAGGTAGCTCAGAGAGATCCCTAAGATGTTGTCTTTCTCACCTCGATGAAATATATCGTGACTCGCTATCACGTGACAAACCCGGATAAACATATAACTTTGTACCTGGTACTGAAGTAAAAGCATATCGGCGTGTATAATGACGAGAGGTCTAAGTTTACGTAGGCAAGGAGAGTTTCTCCTTGTGCGGTCAGCAATGAAGCGCTGAGATGTGCGAGAGTCAACGTTGTCCCGAACGAGAGGTGCCGCTCTCGCGCATAGCCAAAACGGGAAAAAGTTGCACGAGGGTCAAACGTAGAACGTCTCGCTGAAACTACAAATTACAAAACCCGTTACTATACACTTAGACAAGCTGCATGGCAAAATGTGCTCACAGTTAAGTTAGTGAAGAAAGCGTGCGAGCTATTTTGTAAATTCCAAAGTGTGGATAGGGATAAAAGTGAAGGAAAAAACGGAAAGACAGAGAGAGAGAGAGAGAGAGAGAGAGAGGGAGAAAGGGAGAAAAAGAGAGATAGATAGAGAGAGTGGTTGTACAGAAGGACATAGACGAATTGCAGTGAACTTCCGCGTATCTCGTCTCACCCCCGTTGCTCATGGAGCTCGGTTTCTCATCACTTTTTTCTGACTTTCTGCAAACGCCCGAGGATGATCCACCACCAGGAGAGTTAGAATAGAGAAATATAGAAAAAAAATAGTCAGTTACAATCGTGAAGGTAGAATAGAGAGAACTGAGTGTTCTAGGTTCGTTGGGGGCGACGAAAAAAGGACAATAAAGACGTTCTCCGTGGGTAGACTGAAGCGTGGAGTACTCTTTTCCATTCGAGCTATCTATACTGATATCAAAATAATGAAGGTCGGGCTAGTTGTTGAGTCTTGACTGGTTGTTCGTCCAAAGGGGACAAATGAGGGAAAAACGTGCCGAACCTACTTGGCCGAATCTGAATGAAGACGGACGATTGGTCCAAGAACTTGGGAATATGGAACGGTTGATCGTTTGGCCCGTTGTACCGTAGTACTTCGAGCCAACAACTGTAGATTTCCCCAATTAGCTTTTCCAGTCGTTCAGATTTGTTCCTTTCTTTGCGTACCTTTACATCCCCATAGCGACATATACATTGCTAAGATACTATTGCTCTGAACGATAATCTAATTATTGTAGACGGCTTATTATCCATTTTTTAACCTTTAATTTCCCACGTTATTTTTGCCCGGTGAAAATCAAATTTCAAAAATTATCTTGCAGTACCGGTACCTAAGTGGTAACTTAAATATTTCAAGATTTTTACTGAGCAAACGCATATCTTCATTCAAATTGAATAATATTTCTCGTTTTGCCGGGTTGTCTAACGAATTTTCATGTCCAGTGAAATATGCAGGACACAAATAAAAAATTATTATTCACGTGATATTTGTGACAGTGTGCATTTCATTGGTTTGTGTTTTCAAACATTTTCACGAAGAAGCGTCATAGTTAATATCGAATAATAAGCGAATCGTTTGTTTTAAAATATTGAATGAACGCCACGCTAAAGTTTGCCGTCGTGCGAACTAACAATTTCCCTCTGAGTGTTTTACATCAGAACACTTAATATTTCAATTTTCCATTCCGTAAAAAAAAAAAAAAATAGTTCGCTTACGACTGAAGATGATCACCAGACTTGTCGCCAGACTCATGTGAATCACGGTTTTTACCCCGTGGATTTGGTAAATCGGTGCCACGACAAAAAAAAAATTTAACTTCGCTAAACTAACGCAATTATTTCCTGTTGTTTCAGGTAAGGATCGAATACTCTAACAGACTGGCCGGAAAAAAGGTGTGAGTAATCATCAGCCATTATCTTTCTTATTTGCTCTCCGTCACGTACGTCCTTTGTAAAACGTACAAAGATGAACCGCGCTTAAGCTACCAAGTGAGATCTCTACTCTCCATGGAAAAGCTAACCAAAGCGATGTAATCGACGACGATTACCGACTGTTCTCCCACTTCGGTGTGTTCCCGCGCTCATATATCCGTTGGGATCAGTCAAACGATTCGTTATTCGGCGAACGAATATCACGTATAATTAATCTTTTTGAGTACATAGCCCACTTACAGTTTATCAGGTAATGAACATTCGTATATTCTCTATCCCGGAAATTCACTTTTGTTGCCTCTTCTTTTCTGTCATTGGTCCCCAGGCACAAAATTCATCGAACCCTTGAAATTCCCTTAATTTTTTACCCTAACTTGATGATATTGTTCATGGTTGACTGAGGGGTCATCTCATTTCCGATATTATTGAGCTTGACCTAATGCGTGAATAAGTGCAAGACGATACGGTAGATTTTTTTTCTTTTCACTCTTTCATCTATTTCTCGTTCAAGTTCAACGGGTCCACTAACTAGACCTTCATAAATTTACAATCTTGTCCATCATTGTTGTAACCTAATTTTTTTCTACTAATCAGTTCGTTGAACTGCCACTCGCGTATTACAAATATATCAGGTTCACGTATAGATTTTTTTAGCATCAGTAATTTTTTAAAAGTTTCTTATCTTTATGTAATAAAAACATTTTATTTTGTGGTTCAAACTTTATGAATGTTTATCCATACAAAAAAATTTTTTTTTGCCTGCTGGTTCGTATTTTTAGAATTGATACTTCGGGGAAGAATCTTTATCACCCATGTACTCTTTTGGAAAAGGTTAGACCAAACGTAACAACGCAAATTCTTAGCATTCTTCAATCCGCTGAACGTAGGATAACAATTTCCATTTATCACGATTTGCATGAGTTGATTTTCGATATTGGCCTTCGATCTGATCGTACCGTGGTGCTTGTGTAATGTGATTTGTCGTTTCGACAAGAAGTTTGTGAGCATTTTAACCAAAAATCGGGAATTCTTGACCAGTGCTCGGAATAAATTTTATTTAGTCAGTTATTGCTGGTGAATCCTCAATGTTCATTTCGTCTGAAGCACATCGATCTATTAACCTCCAGTCTGACGTACAAATTCATGGTCAGCACAAGAATATTTTTCAGCTCGACGAAGCTTATTTCCAAACAACCAAGCGGTTCTACTAAAATGTACCTCTTTAAGTTGTTTTTTTTTTTTTTTTTTCCATTCGGTATGATGGTTTCTACGTTGATATGGAATAAAACTTGTCATAGTGTTTCAAAGTACTTTATGGAAAAATAAATTTGATTAGTTACGTATATCTCTCCGTCATCGTCACTAATTAAAAAGCACCAAGAAATTGAATGTGAAAATCGAAAGGAAACGTATTTCATGTTTTCTACACCGCTTTTCTACCTTCCAGTAACTTTTTCAAGATATTACGTTGATAAATTTGTTGCGACGTTTGCTATTCCGGTCACGTCGGGAGCGCATAATCGAATATCCATATTGGATTTAAAAACGGTGTTAACATTCACCAGGTGTGAGAGAATATCCCATCGTATCGAAATCTGTAGGTCACTCTCTCTCTCTCTCTCTCTCTCCCCCCTTCTCTTCATCGATGAGATGTCAGATTTGTGCGTAATTTTCCTATGTCGGTTTATATATGTATACTTATACATTTCTCCGATTAAACATATATGTTTGTATATTATATATATTTATTTACATATATATATATATATGACTGTACACCCACCGACCGCTGCTCATCTCTTAGCGGTGGTAGTTAACCTAGTTCAGACGTTATTGCACCTGTAACCTCGGTCCACCATTGATGGGCGAAAGACGGTGCTTTTGCTTATTATACTATTACGGTTCGCACATCTTTCCGCGTACATAACGCGATGCAGTAACATCAACACGCGTTTCATCTCTTCTAAACTCTTTTACTACACTTTCTCTGTCCACGTATTTTTTTCTTGACCATTTCATAACTTTTTTAACGATTGTTCCTCTAAAGAAAAAACGGCGAAGATGTGTTTTAATATTTTTTACGATTCCCTCATTAGAAACGCCGTAGTAGTACTGACTCTGATATTAAATTCTGGAACGTATAAAACCCTCATAAAAAATAAAAAACCGGTGAAAGCGTCAACCATATACGATTCGTGTTATGTTCACGGTGATTTCAACACAACTTGATATGAATCTTTAAGAATTGACAACTCGCTGAACCTGTTATATAATTCACAAAATCTCTAGCATCCGTTTTCAAACAGAATAAGTAACATTTCATTAAGTACAATGTTATTTTGCACTCAACTTTGCGAACACTTTGCTAAATTCTTTAAAGTAACGTCACAAACTGGAAAATGGACGATTGAATACTTAATATTATTTTCATCTCGTACAGGAAGAATATTGAAAAATATTGGATTTATTGTCGTTATTGATATTTTTCATCAAGGTTTTTGTCAGTCAACACTCATATATCTATATAACATGGTATACTGGCTGCTTTTTTATAGTATGAGTTTGTTAAACGTACGTTACTGCACACGAAACTTGTCGATTACACGTAGGTATAGGCTGTCGCCGTTGTAGATGCATGAACGTAGGTACGTCAATGGTATATAGTTCGGTTCGACTACGATGCTAATTAGAAGCTGTAATCGTGCTTGGCATTTCTCCTTCTAACCACTCATTCAGACAGAAAATTATCGCCCACCCTCCATCGAAGTACGTGGCACAACTTCGTCCCACGCTCGCTTTTACGGATATGATTATCAATGATCATTACCTGCCGTCTCTCTATCTCTATCGCTCCTACGTTCTATTCATACATCGAAAGCTGGACTTCTACCGTACGGTTCATATTGTAATGTTGCGCCTCATGTGTGCCCTGGCTTGTAGCCAGGAGACTGATAATGTAATATCTGCCAGAGTCCACGTCAAAACGGACCTGCCTCACACACTGGTACATCACGCTCCAGGGCACTGGGTATATGCGAATCGAACGTGCTGCCCTCACGACACCGCAATTACCTCGTCAAATATTCACGATCCATCTAGCTCTGGTACGCTTAAAGTTGAAAAAAAAAAATCTAACGCGTTATTACGTGGATCAATCACAATTTTCATGTGGTCGTAAATCGTAACTTTTGTCATTTCTGTGGGAATTTGATGCTTGTCGCTTATACGGATTTAAAAAAAAAATGCTAGCGAAAAAAGAAAATGCTTAATGATTGATTTTCAAGCTGCGTGGCAGCGAGTAGGAATTTCACTAATCTCGTGATGGTAGAATGACTGATAAATAATCAATATAGAAACGATCAATTTCCAAAATTTACGGTTTGCACGTTTGACAAGAGAATTTCTGTACGAGTATGAAAGAGAAAAGGAAGACAAATTTTGGTTCGGCACACGGTGAAAGTTAGTTCTCATCGGTTGGTAAAATGTCAGTCTGTTCTGATGTTTTCCTTTTGAGTTTTATAAATGTAAATACCACTCACTACGGAGATACTCTGAAGTGGTCGGGGTATTATTGAAAACCAGAGTAGAGTCTAGAACATTTCAATAGAATTGAGGAACCGGAGTTACAAGATGCTCGGTAGTCAGCTATGATTTATTATTCAACTATAAAGAAAATCGCGATAAATTTGAATTGGTATAAAATATGTTCTTGTCAACGGCTATTATTTTCTATTATGCTTTTTGTTATCATTCTAGTGAAAAAGTTTATTTTCTTTCAGCTAATGACAACTAGAATGCATTTTCAGCGTTGTGCGCTTATTAATGTTATATAAAATGACCAGCTTGTGTTAGATCAATTCCAAGTGCCTGAGTGATTACATTTTACTTGCACATATAAACCTGACATGAACGTATAGGAAACTGATGATGGAGGGTTCCATCAATACCAGGATACAGAGAAGTTCGGGAGTGCTAATGGGTACGCATATTTGTGGTATTCACGAATGCATAATTATAGTACCTTCAAAATTCAATACTGGAGTATATACTCCGCAGCACATCGCATACGCAGCGGTGATCACCGAAATGTGCCTGACCCACGAAATATGTCTGTAATTAAACTCCACAGTCCAAACGATCGCATGGTCATGTAGACGTCGCACACATACGCTACGCTTGAAGAGAGCTTAATAAATTTGCTGGATGCTCGTAAGCTTATATATCTCACTTCTGTAGTTTCCCAAAAATCTTATTAATAAAGATTCTTTTCATTATGAACATTTTAGGGCACGCTACTTAGAAGCTCACGAGCGAAGTTTTTTTGTTCTTTAATATATTAGCCGAGATTTTTCGAAAATGCAATTGAGATTCAAAATCTAAATATTCCTTCTGATAAGTGTTTCACCAATTTTCGATAACTGAAAAATGGCTTGTGACAAAAATTTCAAAGTTCGCTTGAATTATAGTCTTAACTGGCCATTTTTTAAATCCGATCTTCTTTACGAAGCCTTACTTCGTATCCATGATGCTTATGTCTACCGACAGTCTTGTTACAATTGATTATTGGGAACTGTTACGGGTTCGGTCCGATGAAAATTAGGTCCAAGTCGAGTTAAGATTTCCGCGTGAATGTTTTCTAACTAGAGCAACTCCCGTAACAAGATTCATATCGAAAGGCACACACGGGCGTTGGGCGATGCTTCTACATACTGTTCCCACAGCTTCGGTCCACGTATACAGTTTCTAGATGACTGTCATCTAGATGGCTGCCTAAGTCCTCTTTTGGCTCAAGTTTTAATCACAGTTTACTCCGAGTTTCGATTCATCGTAAGGTAGGATGTTGGAGTTCGACCTGGTTTTGAGCATTTTCCGAAATTTGATTACAGTGTGCTATGACACCTAACATTCCTTCATCTATCCAGCGTCAATATGTTTCGGCTCATAACACTCGCAACATACACAGTTATCCCATTCTAACCAAGAAATGATCCGCTCATCAGACTTGAAATTCATTCCTGCAAAAAACTATTGTCATCGACCGATTTTTAGTTATGCCACTATTTTGAGTTATGCCACTGACAATTTTTGAATATGTCATCATACAGTTATGAATTCTTATTGCCAGGTAGATGAACTCTGCAATTCCACAAAATATTTTACTATTTTTCCGGCTATCGTGACAGAAGTTCTAGAGTATTTTGCAAGTTTTTGAATGACCTAGATAACTACGATTAACCTGAAAAGACATTGCTCCGTCCTTATCAGAATTTTGTCCCAAATTACAAGATATTGAGGCATCTGACAGCGACGAATTGGTTCACGCGGAAAGGAGTCACGTCGGATGGCAATTACACTAATTGCAAGATGAAGATTTACCATTGACGAAGAAATGTAATTAAAAGTTACGGAATCTCCGAGTTCTTGATTTGGCACACCTGTCCTTTTGTACGGCCTCAACGTACTGCATAAGCAGGGTTCATACAGAGAAAATGTTATTTAGCGAAATACAGTTGAGCGCTATCGCATTACTGATAGTCCTGAGTTAAAACCTGAGAGAAAAACAGTGTGTCCTTCAAGTTTCCGCCGGATACCGAAAAAATGCACGTTACTTAAATCATTTCACAGCTAAACTGGGACCACTTGATTAATACCCCTAATGTGAATAATACCGTATACAATTTTTTTTTACACTATGGCGAATGATTATAAAATGAAACGTGAACATCTTTTAGGAGAAACATTGGTTTTAATGATTCTTCTCCATTTGAAAAAAATGCTCATAGTATTGGTGCATATTTGAGAGATAATAACGAACGGTGCGAATGACATCGTGGTATTTTGCAGTGGTGATTGAGTCTTGTCGTTCCCCAACGACATATGCGTTTGTGAATCTTCTAATCGATGAGGTCCATGGTACAACCAGGATCGTTGACGCTGATCATGGCTCTCATATGTCCACGCAATGGTATCGATAGCAGACTTGAACTTAGTCTCGTCGCAACGAACCGTGTGACTGAATCTCTTGACAGTTCAATTAGAAAGTGATATCCCTTGTATGTTATATCGGCCGTCGAAGGATCGAGGATAAAGCCGTCGTTTTCCGTCTGACCGAGCATCGGACAGAAAACTCGTCTATGCCGGTTTGTGGCACGCGTCACTGAGTAAACCAAAATCATAAACGGTCAAACGCTTCTGTGTCCCTGTTGGTTTTATTGTGGGACTTAATTATCTTGGATTTTCGAATTAGCTAAGGACGTGAACTCCGTCTGATCATTGGAATCTTCGTTTGATTTTCTTGATTGTTCCCGCAATGTAAAGAGGAAAATCTTTTTTGTTCATCAGCAGAATTGTTAACTATGGAAACCAATTATGACACTAATCTGTGTTTTTTGCATCCACAATTGTCAGAACAACTGTGCAACACAAAATATTTCAATCATGTCCTTTGGAAATGTATAAGACGTGTCCATTGTGGAATAAAATTTGTCGTTTAATCTAAACAAATTTACCTGAAATCGAATTTCAACCACCTGCACCGGTCCAATTAGAAGCTGTACAAGGTTCCTATCCCTTGTGCTAACTAAAAAGGATTAATTAAAATTGTTCTCCTACTGAGAGACCCCTCAAATGGACCAGCGAGAAAATACCAGCCAGGCACGATTTTGACTTCGGTCAGATTGTCCGCAAATAGGAATCTAGAATTAATGTCAACAACATGAATAAACAACTGTAGCGTTATTCCTCGAAATGCTCTGAAGTTATCTAACCTTATTATTTATTTTCACTGAATAGCAGATAATTTGAACTGAACTGAATAACAGACTGTTCGAAAGAAGGGCATTAAGCTTCTCGAAGTCAGGTTTAAATTATCAGAATGATCTTCATGTCGAGGCTTTATATTGCATTATGTGATTGCAATATTTGGTTCTACGAAGATGATACGCATCAGACTTCCTATGTAAACTATTGTAGAGTTCGCAGGTATTTAACTTACTCAAATATTGAGGCAATTTTCTGACAGCTAATTGCAGGCATAGTGAATTGCTTGGCACAGAAGATGACCGTTATCCATTGAGTATCAAATCATTGATAGCAGGACATGAAGGATGCCAACACGTAAAGAAATGTGTGCAAGACCATTGGAATGATCACTTCGCAATCATCGGGGTGTTTCAGAATTTACTCTTGCGCTCGCTGGTCACATTGGAAATAATGGTAACTGCGCCAACGTGAAAGTAATTTTTGTTTCGTGAAAATTTTGGATAGAAAGAAAAGTTCAACTGAGAATAACAGGCGATGTTTCTCATCGTTGCCAATGACCCTATCAATTTGACGCAGCTTACACGGCTCAGGCCAATATCCAGTATAGTCGTGATTAGGCCTACCCAGATCGATCGCTACAAAACGTACGATTGGTATCATGTTGGCTGTTAAAACGGCTCCTCTCCTCAACTCCACGTCCATGACCCGTAAAACAGATAACGTGCTTACGAGCATTTACGACCCCGAACATATATAGTTATATGTAAATTAGGCTTTGCACTCATCACATAGATATGGTTTTACGCGTATCTACATTATACTGCTTATAACAGACATATATGTAGTTGAGTGCTTGGATGAGGTAGATATGGGTGTGGGTTATAGTACTTTCAAATAGGGATGCCATGTTATGCGAGATACCATGTTCGAATCCAGGAAACTATAGTGGTATATAAGATGTCGAGCTAGTGACATGGGCCATGAGAATGAAGTCTATCCCGAAAGATGGAGCGACTGTAAAATTCGAAAACAGCATCCTGATGCTTCTGGTGATGTTTAGGGAAGTCGTGTTCTCCTAAGCTATAGTCGTCATTGAAATAGGAGTCGTCAAAGTTTCTATTATTCCCTATCCATTTCGATAACGATTGTTTTATGATGGCATGTTGCTTGGTTAATAAAAAGTACACCGATGTTAACACATCTGAGTGAGGTTGGGGCAGTCTTTTCAAAGCGTAAGAAAAAAGTAGTGACGAAAAACCAGAATATGCGATGGACGCCAATATCTCTAGACCACGTACAAGGCTTGCAAGATCCTATCGATAGGATGCGTGGCACATATGACAGTCCAGTCATATACCTGTAACCATATTTCTGTATATATATTTATATAGCGGTATAATATATTCACGCACGCGCAATGTTCATGGAGTGTTCATCAGCTAAAGTGCCCGAGAGCGGCCTCGTATCCGATTGAGCGCCGAGCGTGTTATGATTTAATTACCGGCGTATTATATCACGTTATTCAATTAAGCTCGGCTTCAATATATCGTCTGAACGTACGAGATGGGTAGACACAAGGAGAGGAGGCGAAGGAGGATCCATACAGCGGATAAGGCAAAGTGGGAGAGAGACAGGAGGGACCGGTTCCAGAAATTTCATTGGTACATGTTTGTATTCTCCTCTGTCTCACTTCCTCGGGAATTAATTGAACAGATAATCCACGAACTAAACCCCCGCGAGCAATCACTTTTTTATCGCTGATGGGTGAAATACAGAATCGGTTACTTCTCATTTCCAATGAACCGACTCTCTCATAATCGTCCAGTGACTATTCACGCAAAGGACGGGAATAAATCAAATTGAAATTATGTGTACCAGAACGTTCCAGTTACAAAAATTATAGCGAAACTAAAAGCTGATCTTCTACTCGAAAAGCATCAACGCTGGAAAGTTTTCTTCTCATTACAATTTTCATAGTGGTGACATTTCTCATTAAGTTCATACTGAAACATCTGAGCCATGACACTTGAAGTAGTCACGGAATGAAGCGGCTGTCCAAACTTTGTACGGGGCAATTTTTTTCGCCTCCCCGGATAAACGTTTGACGAGGATGTCGTAAGACAGAAGCTCGGCTCTAGCACAATGGCAGGTGGCCTACATAGCTCGCAGAATTCAACACAGCAATAACACTTGGGATGCAGACATTCGTATGCACACGTATAGTATGCAAAACAAATATCCACATATCGTGCGAGTTTTGAGTTCACGTCATTCACCGACTATGCTCCCGAATGAAGCAGAAGCTCAGCCTCCCTTGGTTTTGTCTGATCCAGTTCAGCAATATGGCCGCTGCCATTCTGCCATCCCTTCTGGACAATATGTATGAAATTTGATAGGCCGACCGTCATCACGAAAACATCCTTATACATCGTACTCTCGTACCACTGGTCTAGTATTATTGTTCACTCGCCCAATTTACATGTACATTTATCAAGTTATTCCATTTATCGCCCCATATAAATATAATCGTATATTTGTGCATGTACATGGCGAAAAAATCTTTTTCCGTACATATTATAACTCGGACGTATGTGAAAATCATCCGCCATAGCAACCGTATCATACTGCTTCGTATAAAAAATATACGTAACATTTCGCTACGCTGTCACTACGTATCTACTGCAATCTTCCACCTGTCGTTACCTCTCATCCGAACTACGCGCTATCGTTTTATTTGTCATGACAAACAAATATCATGCTCTACCAGTTTTTTCGATTGCATACTGCACGAAAAAATATTGACAGGTACCTGAAGTCAAACGTATTTTAAATAGGTTTAAAAAATTTTATTTTCACTTGATCCAATGCAGAATTCAAAAAGAAAAACTGTGATATTGATTGTAGAGATAATAACTCTGAAGAAGGAAAATAATGTATCGAATCATGATTAACGTTGAAATATCTCTAATTGATATTTTCTACAGACGATGTTTTCCCATCTTTTATTGATTCTTTCTACCTCTAGTAAATGATTTACAAACCATCAGATTCTCGAAGCGTGGGATGAGAACAAGTAGTAAAATAGGTTGATATTTGCTAATTAGAATTTTCCAATACATGAGTTCATACGAGTTCTCTTTGCGTCCCTCATTCAACCACGTAAAAAATTGCCTGAGCGTGTAATACATCCCCAATGTTCGTACGTAAGGTAGAGATAGATAATCCGTAGCTCAACGGAAATTGAACCGATTACTAATTACCTGAAACGTGTAGAACTATGCAAAGTCGCTCAGGTACACTGAATGCAAAACAGATGAAAAGAACTTTTTTCAATGTACGTTGTGTTAACAAATCACGACAGGTGATTAACGATTACACCATTGCTACATGGATTATTAATGATGTCGAACTAAGAACTTGAGATAATGAAGAAACTCAGTAAGTTCTCGGGAAAAGTACCTCTGACAATATTCCAAAACTCCAAAATGGCGGCGGGCATTTGCAAAGCTAACGTTAAGCTGATTGATTGGATTATAGTTTAGGAAAATGCTCGACATGAATGAATTTTTTGAAGAAGTTCATTTAATTGTTCCGTACGACAATGTGCATCAAATAAACCTTCTCTTCAAGAGCGAGCAGTGTGAAGTGTGTGACATTCTATTCATAATATAAATTCTGTGAGCCTCGAGGCAGTAGACAATAGAGCTGTCAATGTATTTGTCCCGAGACACTACTGAGTCTCATATTGAAATTCATTTCATTTTCATGTAGCCTCAATTTTATGCACAGAAAACGTTCTCAAACCCAAAAAAAAATAATAAATTCAAAATAACATTTATTTTGTGACTTGGACTTCTGGTCAGATATTTCGTAAATTGATGTTGCTGATTTTTTCTTCCTTATTAATTGAAAAACTTTGTTGCCATCAAGATTTTTAAAGCCCTAAAAGCATCTCTTAGAGCTGTACGTATGTGTAAATGTGATTTTACACATGTCTCTGAATATAAAATAGAATAATAATTTAAATTATCAATGCTAAAGATCTATCTTGTTTTGCGAGCCTTCTCTTTTACCGTCCTAAAAGTAGAAAGACAGTCGTTTAAACAAAATCGTGCTGTATAGGAAATCAATCTTCAAAGAGCAATATCAGAAACTCCTTGAGAACGAGTGGAAGAGGTTCACGAGAGATCAGTAGTGGTTATCGATTAGTACCGTGATCTTCCCTTCTCAGTGTGCTCCGACTAAATAGCCTGGCACTTATCTCCTCCGAGGTCGCTCCATTCGAGTCACCCGGTGAACATGGATATACCGTCATATCGTTCTCGTTATCCTTGCTTTCTCCTTCTCTCTTTCTCCTCCCTAAGCTGTGTGGTGCATACCTATTCGATTACGAAAACTCTCGTCCCGGACTTTCCAATTTTTGAATCAGAAATAACCCGATCCATGGCGAAATGGAATTGTGCCATATTGCGTTTCCCAAATGTAAAGGAACTTCCTGATGTCCCCGATGCACAAAACCCCATTGCACTTGTACCCATATATGCTGTCAATATTTCCCCCTCACTTTTGCTGTGTATACCTCCGTGCGTGACGTGTGCTTTAAATCCCAGTATGCAAGCCTAGCCCTTGCGGGCGGGTTCAAGGACGGGATTGGGGATCGGGGAAGAGAAGGAGAGACGGTATCGTCGCCTGACGTCCATTGTACGTGGCATGATTTATGAGAAGATCTCTGGGGAGTACGGGGAGACCGAGAAGGGAAGACGAGCTATATGAGTACGGTAGTTGTCTGTACACAGGTAACTCTAGCACGTAAGCTAAGGCAGCTTACGTGCACATCACGGGTATTCCCCAAGCTCAGCAGTCGTCGCTGAAAATGTGCTAGAAGGTGGCAGAACTGCGCGTGTTAGCGGGGGTGCGCTCTGTGTATCTACGTGTAATACGTGTTGTAGCGATACTTTGTTGATATTGCCTGCGACAGAAAACTTGAGAATCCGTCAGGTAGTGTTATGTATCTTGATACCACCTGGGCTTCAGAATACAATATTGGATGCACCTTTCCTGTGACGTGGTGCTAGTGAGCTTGATGGAATTAGATTATGGTCAGGTCGCAATAAGCAAGAGCTCTATTCAACGACGCAACCGCAGCGCCTATTTTTTTGTAGATAATTTAAAAATTTTATATTTTTTTTAAAGGAATTCTGTTAAAATTCCAATGCGATGAAAATGGAGAAATTGACTTTCTCTCATCTTGAAATTTTATTATATCCTAAACCTCATTTTTCTGGATTTAAAAACTTGACAAAATGCTCATTAACTCAATAAAAACCGATGCAGCTTTTTATCCTTTTACGTTTTCTTTGGAACCTAGTCAGAACAGAATATCATTGTATTTAATGTATCATTAAAAGCAAATTTTATTAAT
Source organism: Campoplex capitator (assembly GCA_037576405.1). NCBI lineage: Eukaryota > Metazoa > Arthropoda > Insecta > Hymenoptera > Ichneumonidae > Campoplex > Campoplex capitator. The sequence continues at coordinate 10,616,982 of JARBWI010000009.1, read as the reverse complement.
TTAATGACGTAGCAGTGTCTTGAGGCCCAGTAACAACAATATAGTTTTCAAATAGTAAAGTCAAGACGTACAGCGTATCTATAGTCGCAGTTAGGCGATTTAAACTATACAACACGTCGCTAAATTAATTTTGATGTTTGTCAAGACGATTCTTCTAATTCTGAATGAATTTTCATCGTTTATTTATCATTGGAGCGTGCTTAATCGGTACTCCAGATAAACAAGCTGTTTCTGGCGATATAAGTGTTCGAAAACATTTTCAATACATCTAAATTTTCCTCAAAAAAATGCAATTTATCAATTCGATCGGTTTTTTTCCTAAGAAGAAGAAAATGGAAGTTAGAGGATGAAGAAGTGACGGGACTAGAAAAGAAAATGAATAAAATTAAAAAAGATAATTGCGATTATGATGAATCAATATGGTCCGGGTGTTTCACAATGGTTGATGCCGATTATGCCAAATATATTACTGGCGGACAAATTTTCACCGATTTTCTATTGAGGTATGCAATCAATAGTTTTGATGATTTTATGAATTCCAAATTTCATCCACGGTGAATGTAATATTCATCTTTTTTGGTTTTCAATAACACTACGGTGAATTAATCATCGCTTGATTGTAATCACGGTGGATGTGATAGTCCGTAATCTATTGTTGACTTTAATCATGGTAGATGTGACAATATTTATGCATTCTTCATTGATGAGATTTTTTTAAATTTGTTGCAACCTTACTATCGAGTCATCACAAATGACGTTGTGAACAATCCTGAAGCAATCTGAATTTCTCGTTTTTTTTATTAAATATACAAATACAGGTAATATTCGGTTTCCCACTAAATTTGGGTTGATGTAATTAATAAAAAAACAAATTGTTCTTTTTAAAGTCCACTCTTTTGGAATTGAGTCGTTGAATAGAAGTCGTCTATTTTTATATACATTCTGACTGGACTACTGTTCCTGGATGAATAATGCCAAACTGTTTTATTGTTTTAATGTCTTAACAACGATTGATTTAATTGCTTGCAAAAGTCACACAATGAGTACTACAATTGTACAAGAAATCAGTAATGGAATAATGAGGAGAACACATTCAATGATTAACTATACTTTGTGGCTGTTAGAAATAGGAATGAAAAAACAGAGCAAAGCTTAGAACATGCTTATCGATTCCTCAGGCGAGAGAATACACGAGATCACTGTACGCTATACATGAATTTTCTTCACTGGTGGTAAGTGGACTACGTGTTTTTACCTAGCAGCACGGGAGCACGCGATGCAGCATTTTTAACCCTCCTTTTCTCTTCACTTCTTCACGTCCACGAGTCCTGCTTTCACAAGGATCTTCTTTCGTATAGGCATTGAATGCAAACAGTATATCTATACATAAATGTAAAGATTCACGTTTGGCAGAGCAATGCTCGACCTCCCAGTTTATCTGCTCTCTCCGTTCGCCCTCTTCCCCGTATTATATACCATGCACCTCATCGGTAACGGCCCGAACTCTCTTATGGCTGTTCACCACCCGCTACTTTCGATCTAACGGACCTCTCCGAGGGTTTATGCAGATCAAGCGAGCGTGACGTCCGTAAACGGCACGAAAGCGCCCTGTGTAAATTTACACATACACACATACATACACGTGCACGCATACACGCATATACCTTTCACATTATACAACAGGGCATCCCTGCAATAAAAAGAAATGCACATACTAGAAACATTCTAATCATACTCGCAGAATACGAAAGAATGATGATCATATATCATATTTATACAATTAATCAACAATTTTCACATTGGCTTCTAACCATCTCAACCAGATTTCGAACTGATTCTTCGAAATGTACAACTGCGTAAAATCAAAGAGCTTCATTAAAAAATAAAAGCATAAAGATTCTTACATTTTATTACCAATTCAAAATGATCGAACATCCTAAAATTTGTAAGTCTTTCTATTAACTACCAGTAACATGGAGTCACAATGTTGAATCAGATCACGAACTCATAGTTCATATATGAACCTTTGATAAAGAATGTTCTCTGATATATTGTGAAGCTGAGTAAGTCGGGATACAAAAAATACTTCGCTATGCATTTATGGCCCCAATAGCCGTGCATATTAGGACTGAAAGTTTTTACTTTTGGTCATACGTAGTGCAATACTGTATACATTACCAACTAAAGGTAATCAGCTATGTGCGCACACGTAAGAATGCAAATAAAACGAATAAGCGTCACAGACTAGCGGGAACTGTGCGGCAATATAAAATCATGTAATTAAAAGTTCTTGGTAAACGAGCATGCACTCAAGTTGTCTTCGATAAGTCCGAGAAATTAATTCGCAAGAAATAATCTCATCGTTGTTGTTGACTCTGTACCTGAAGAAAAACAGAGAGCATTTGACCACTTTCCGGTAGTATCCAACGTCTACATATTTATATAGTGAGGCTTCAGATTCTACATGCTATATATTCGCCGGTATACAACAGATATAACGTCGATAACGTATCGAGCGGGCGTGGTTATGCTATAGTTTGAGATTATAAGACGGACCTTATGTGCACCCAAGTAAAGCTTTTCTTACATGAGAATAAAAAGCCCGGGGCGATTCCAGGGTACGTGTCTTGCTTGGTAGCTTATACCTTTGGCTTCCGCTTGTATTCTACCGTACGTCAACGACCAGCAATATTGGCAAATGCCACTCCTTGACAACGATCTAGGAAAACGATTTCTCCAACCACTGTTTTCTTTTTGTTAACTTTTTGGGCAGTGAGTACTCACCCTGTGTAAATGCAATTCTTTAACAGAAATGAGAAGAAAACTGTTAATAGTAGGACAATGTCATCGAAGAATCAACTGCACATGGCTGTCGATAACATCTTTTCATCCTATCAAATAGTATCTTGTGGTGTAGAAAAGCGTTACCCGATAAGTGCGCCTCTCGTTTGTAATTGGCAGTTCAATGCGCATGTTACTATTCACTGAAACACTTGTATGGAGAAGAAAAAATCGAAGCTGATATTGGAGAGAAGGAGAGTGCATTGGAAGGGCTTAACAGTGGAACCGGTGCGTCAAATAGCCAGAGAAGTCTTATAGTGAATCGGACCCTTTGAAGGCTTAATCGTGGATATCTTATCAAATATTATCATAACACCGCCGTTGCCCACAGGGCAATGTTGAGATCGCTAGGTTTCTCAACAAACTGGCTGCCCTAACACCTAGTTGGTACGTTGAGTACCTAGTTGGGCTTTGATCAAGTGACCCATATCTAATTTTTTAACACGAGCTAAATTTTTTAATAAATTTTAATGAAGGTTAAATTTATTAAAATTTAATAAAAGTCTGAGAAGCCTGATGATTCTTCCAAGGGCCTTTATTGGTTTACACACAAAGGTCTTAACTGAGTTAGGGAATTCTAATCGAGGCCTCATAGCAGCCTCAATTAACTTAACGTACGGGAAATGTTTAACCACAAATTGCCCGTGCGTGGTGCAAAATGCACCAACGCGCATTAAAGTATTGGGCAATCGCATGTGTATGTGACGACATCATGTGCAACGTAAAGAGCACGTGATTATCATAGTCGTGCATTTTTTTCCCAGTCGATGCTGGCTTTTCCGATCATACATATGTGTGTCCATGTTCGCAAATTGTGAATATTGCCTACATATACAATGGACGGGCTTTGTCTAAAAGCATTTTTTATGTTAGTTATGTGCTGGTGCCTCACCTATAGTTACATTCTCAATGTTCAAAGAAACTGAAATACGATTGCAACCACTTTTGTTGATCACGTCGTAGTCGTCGCCGCAAAGCATGATCGGGCCGTCTTTCACATCGATTCATCACTCATATGTGCTTTGAGTATTCATTCTCAATTCGTGATCAAAATCTCGCGTTCTTTCATTCTCTTTCTCCTGCTCTGTCTACCGTTCGGGCATGCCTTTCATAAACTAATATGTCAATCATTTCGCAATGAAAATGTAATCTGCACCACAGATGTGTTTATTCTTCAACTTCGTGCATTACGCCTCAATCCTATTTGCATGACTTCGATTCTGTAAGTCGAGAAACAACTAAATGATGACTTCGATAAAGCTAAGAATGGTAATGGTTGAGGATTATCGCGATGAAAATTGATATTAGGCGCTAGTATAAAAAATGTTGTCCTCCTTTGAAATCCCTAGTCAGTCGTGTTATTTTCTATTATACTTCAAGTTTATCTTTCTCTCATAGTCGTGACTGAGGAACTGACCGGAACTTCATAAGACTTTACTTTACGAGAGACGCAAAAAAATAAGGACTCAAACGACGTGCTTTCGTTTTATGTTGCGGTTGTCTCTTTTTGATGAATTCACTTGTTTATATCGAACAGTTAGTGCGTCAAAGACGGTATGTTATCGTTCTAGTAACAGGTTTGCCATGCCGCGAAACATTGTGGTTTGTGTAGTAACGCGACATCCGACATGTAAACATCATACAGAAACGCCGGCATAACCGTCCACCAACTCCCAAGTAATTTTTGCATTTTGTTGTCCACACGAATAAGTCTTTTAGCATCGCAAACATCCATAGAACTTTTTCTTCACTTTCCATTCAGTAAGCCACAAAATTTTTTACACAAGGTTCGTTGAATACTGCGGCAGTACAATGACGCATGACAAAGATCTATCTGGAAACTCATTGCCGTGAATGTCTCTAAGATTTATGTAAGATCATTGGCTCCCATGCAATGATTCCTGTGGAACGGGAATCAACGTCAACGATTAATTTGCGCTAGCGGTGCGGTATCGAATAAATCGACGAATACATTTATAAAAAGAAGAGATCATCTTGGGGATGAGCATACTTCGTTTCACGTTTTCTCGGTCGGGGCACATCCATGATCCCGGACCAATTCTCTTTTGCACGGTAAAATACGATGATATTGATGCTTCGATCGAATGTATTACCTGTTTATGGAAAAAAATGTCAGTGATATGCGGAAAAGAGGAAGAAATATACGGGTGTTCCCACTCGGGACTTGAGCGGTTTAATATGCATAGTGCTTATTTGTTTATGTTCGCTGTTTCCACATGTTTTGGAATAACACGTGGTTTTTGTATAACACGTGAAAACCCAAATACTACACGTAAGATGATTACAGAAAGAAGGAGAATATGCATTTCGAAGCACCTTTTTAGACGAGCTCATCCTTTTCTGCTAGCCGAAAACGAAAATGCTAGTCAAATTGCCCTAGAATCGATTGAAGTGCTTCTTATTTCCTTCTTATTTTTCACTATACTATTTGTTTCCTTACCATCTGTAATTTCATTCTCGCCTTTATCGTGAAATCTATACTTTCAGCTTCTTCAAGTTCGTTTCTGATTGATGGCTACCTTGACTTGTCTATAGACTCAGTGATCGCGTTAAATAATATTTCAATCAAGATGAAGCAAAAAGAAAGTTCAATCAGATTGGCAAGTACGAACTCATAGTGCTTAACACAGTTCCTTCGACTGCTTGTATTGCATAGACTTTTACGAGGCTCTCAAGGTGTGCATTGTGTGAACGCTTTGGATATACCTTTTCAACCCGCCCAATCGATCTTCGGCGGAAAGGTGTGCTCGATGATTTCCCGTTCTAGGTCCGCCATGTATTTTTCACAGCTAACGGCGAAGGTTGCTTCAGTCGGATTAACTCCTCGCCTTACCTAATAATGATACATATACCTCGGAGAATTTATGTATGAGTATCTGAGCATACACATTTCTTATCTCACCTACGTTTAGCTAGAAAGGAGAAGATGTTTTACATGATAAGGAATGCTGAATGTGCTTGTTGGACATTGGGTTCTAAGTGACTAGAACTGTTAAACTGCGCAGTTATATTATGAGTGTTGACTAAGGTATTTACGACAGAAAATCACTCGATATATCATCAACTGTTCTTATTCATTTTCAAATGGCAATATGTCTTAGCTGCAGCTTCATAATAGAAATGAAATCTTAAACTTCTCCTAGTGACCTACGTGCATAATAGATAATTCAACGCTAAAAGTAGCATTGGGCCAGATAGCCATGCGGGTGGGAAATGTGCTTGAAGGCCGCTGTCGCATGAGCTTCAACATCATCATCAATGGGTCTGCTCGAAGTCGTGACCAACGTGACTCGAAGGCGTAACTCACGACACCAAAGAAACTACATGTATATGCAAAGAAAGAAAGGGAAAAGAAAGACCCCTGAGCAGCAGCCACGGTCAACGAGTTTCTCGACATAGCGAGGTCGAGCCCGCATAGCCCATCAGTCTAGCCGAGTTTCGCCAACACTCGGTTTATTGCTAATTATGTCTGAGATCTTGCCTTCCCCCTGCCCCCCTACCCCACCCGTTCCACCATAATTTACATCAAGAATTACGAGCGAATTTCGGATGGTCTCAAGTTGATGTACTAAAACCCGAAGGCCCGAAAATACCGACATGCCTCGAACACTAGTTCCGATAGTTGGAGTAACGTTCTCATTCAGCATTCGAATTTCTGTGTACTGTTCTGATTTAGTATTCTATCTAGAAAATGTTTCGCTGTACCGGAAAAAAATTTGGGGGTAGTTTGCAGTCATTCGTAGTTTTGGCAAATATATAAATTTAACCATGTTTTGGATCAGAAACATCAGCGTCCCTTTGGAAATCTCTTCTGCATTGCCTTCGTTAAAACCTGCTCTGAAGCTCCACGCTATGTGTGGAATAACTTATTCGGTAATTGCCCTGAAGGGTTTCACATCAAGTCATCGTCAAATATTTCTTTTTGTGAAGCCTCGTCGTTAGAAGATAGCTGATGCACACTGATGATGTTGCACGTTGAGTTGTGTTCTCTTTGGTTATCCGGCGGCGTGCTCAAGTGATCGACAGGCATGCTTACTCGCTCACACTCTCTCGTACCACAAGCCTAATCACGGGCAATGAGTGTCCAGGGGCGAACGAGATGAGAGAAACGAGAACCACGAGAACCGTGCTATAATCACACGGTACGACACTTTAAGTATACCGCGTCACACTTCATTGGCGTACAAGGGCATTAGTTTCACAGCGAGAGTTACAGAGATTAAAGCCGTAGTTTTCGTTGGGGTACTTGGGGTAGACACATATTCGAAACGATAATCTTATATCGACGATAACATTATGTGTAAGCAGGGTTAAAGAGCACTAGGTGCTTTTTTCACGTTTGAGAACTTGATCTCGATTAAAATTGACACTCGTCATGGGTATACTGGAAAATCAAATCATGTTGTACTATTTTAACGGCATATCACAGAAAAGCGTATGGTTTTTTATTTATTTTAAATCGTAACCGGTTCAAGGAGTGAAAATGGGATTCTTACAGAAGTTCTCTGAAGTATGTAAGTTCCTTGCAGTTGCAAATATTGTATAGCATTAATTAAAGAAAGATGCATATAAATGACTTACACATACTTGAATCGATTTTTGGCCATAAGTAAGATTGCATCCCATACCCTTATATATAGGTGAAGCGATTCTGCTTCAAGTAAATTTTTTCTGAAAATATCAGTAGCAATGTGAGCTGTTCTATTCGTCTCCAGCTTACAATTTCATCTGCACACCGCGTTATGTCTGTATACGCATGAATATAATTTGCATACGTATGTACGTGCTCGTAAACCTCATGCATATTCGCGTAGGAAGATAGATTATGTGGAATGCAGGGTGCTTTAAGTTTGCCACACATGATGCTCCAACTTGAAATCATTGGGCTCGCAGTCGAGAAAAAAGCCTGATGATCGCCGCTTCTGTCCAAGAGACGGGTTACTCCAAGTTCCCTTTCATCTTGTGCTATCCTCGAGCATCTTTATCGCCGACAAATTCTCGCGCTCAAGAAACTACACAGAATGGGGCGCAACTTGTATGTAGATGTACGTGTTCAAGTCGAAGTTTCTCTTCTTTCTATTTTCCGTACCGTGGAAAGTCAAGAGCAGACCACTTGGCGCTGATAGTACAACTCATTCGTCTGGGGAACATCAACGGCTTGCATACACATACTAATGTACAGCTGCAGCTCTCCGTCCACACAACTCAAGATATGTTAATTCCCCCAAGTCATTTCTTGCATCTTGTTTTTACTTCCTTCTACGCCAGAGTGAGTATCCCGAGTAATAGAGGCAGACAGGTGCATCCTTATCAATTAATCCAAAGTCCAGTATTACTCTCAAAGTACATCTTGATCGATGTCCGGTAGCGAAGACTCAACAAGGCTGGCTGCAAGAATCTCGATTCTTCAGTATTGCATGACATATCGTATGGTGTCGTTAATTCACAACACGTGGACAGCTTCATTCGCCACTATCGTGCTGCAATAACAAGACGCCTCCGACTAAGGGCGGTGCACTGCACATTTCAACAACAGCCATCGAGAAACGAAAGATCTGCTAGTCCAGTAATAGATTTTCTCATTCACCAAAGTGGAGCTAACAGTCATTGGCAACTTATAGATAACACGACCGATATAGTGAACTATTGCAGAATATCGAATGGTAGTGTATCTATATTGCATAAATAGAAACCCAACTGCTTGAGGAAGTAATAAAACGCTCCAAATGTATAGATGAGAGAAAGTTGAGCTTGACAAACATCTTATTTTGAATTCTGGGACTGAAAGTGAGCTTACAAAATATTATGTATAAATTTCTAGTAGTATCAAATGCCACGAGTTCAGATGATTGCCTAAATTCGGGAATCCTTATGCAGGCCACAATCCAAATATAAACGATAATTCAGTCGTCTCCAATAACCTTTACCAACGTTGCCAGGAGTTTCTTGAAACCATACGATAGTTAGTGTGGTTGTCTTTACACTGCTTACAACTCAGAATTTTATAGTATTCAGCTTATTTTCTTTTCATTTTTTTCCTTTTTCTCCGTTCAGATATTGTTTGAGCTACCAATCACTGCACTGCTTACCGTGAAGTATAAGTATTCTCGAGCTGAAGTATGGAGTTATCTCTTTCCTGATTCGTGAGACTCGACTACCTGTGTGAAGCGGCACGAGTCGCTTGTGCCTCTGCTGTTGCAAGTATATAAGAGATGAGAGTGCGTTCATCACTTGTACGTATACATGGAGAAATATAGAGGCCTTTTTCTCGCTATATTTCTTCTTACTTGAACGGGCAGGAAAGCAGAATTCTCGGTAGCCTTGAAAGCCGCTGAAGTAGTCTGAGGTACAGTAGTAAAGAGGAAAGTATATAGCCCGGACGATCATCTAAAAGCGATATGTCAGGCTCGTGACGCAAGACGACTCACCTATGTATTGACCAGGGTCTCTTGGGTTCCGTGCGACTCGGAGGGCATTCGTCTTTCTCTACGTTGTGATTCTTATCGCTGATAAGTATATATTACACTACGACATCAGTTATAGCTACACGCATAATGCATCGACGATTTCTCTAGAGAGTAAAGGACGGGAGTACCTACTAGAAAACTTAACAAGTTAGTACGCTGTCGTTGCAGCTTTTCAAATGACTATTTTCTTTTTCATCAAGTTTTTTCACATACTACTGCAGGACTTTGTTTTCTTAATGGATCCTATATAATTGCCGTTTATCGAATACCTTTTCTGTATTATGTGATCTAAATCTGTTTATAAACAATATACTTTATTCGCAATCAAAATGCTCCACTTACTTTGGTATATAACTTTCACTATGTCAGTTTTGTTGATAATTGTTGAGCTAAGTATATATATATATGCAATCATTGAAACAAAAGTAGAGCTGGATCCAATTTACGAACATGCGTTATGATAAACGAACGGGTAAATTAGCCAGGGGATATTGAGTGAACAATTCATGATATGTGCTGCAAGTATGAATATAGTCAATTTATATACCCAAAGCAAAGCTCAATGTGTCGTATCGTGTGTGACTTTCGTAATAGTTAGAGGCTTGATTAGCAAGCCAGTAGTGCATTTTAATGCGAGTGGCAAGAATAACGAATCAATTTCATTATTCAAACAGAAACATAATTATACCGCGAACGTGAATTGTACTCATCCCATATGATGCGTTTAGCTCAAACCCTTTGTTTTGTACGACTCAATCTGTATACGCTGTTCATGCATGCAATGTACCGCGTGCGGCATGTTATAGACGATCTTTATGAAATGATTATCGTAATCGTATCGTCGTTCCAATTGCAGATTTCAGAAGATTTCCGTCGGTCTGTTTCCTCCTGGTATCTGTTCTCATTTTCATATCGTGTTACGCTGCGATTCTACGAAATTGAAAATTAAATTAATTCAGTTCCGATTCGAACCCAGTTATGTTTGCTTTCCATTATTGCAACAGTCATGTTCCTAGGCGCTATTTGGTTGAGCTACAAGCTTGAACGTTTCCATTAGATCTATGATGACTTCGATTTGTGATATCGAAGTAAATAACAAGACGCTTATGAACGGTGACAAGACTTATTGAAATGTGCTTTTCCCATCGTCCAGTTTTTTGCGAAGAAGATGCTTCGTCAATCACTTTTGATTGCTGATCTACTGCTGATTAGTGTCGCCTGCGCAAGTCTGTAGACTCAGAATCCGTTAGCTTTAGACGTGATGCAAGTGTATCACCCACGTGAATATAGAAAATCGATTATGCAATATCCAGGTATCGAGAAGGTTCTCGTGTGCCCAATGATAGGCTTGTGAGTGCCTATCCATACGTATTTATGCTCACACACAGAAGAGTTCAACGCGCGTTACGGTAGCCGCATTCCTTCGCGTATCTAATAATGTTCAGTGAAAGTTCCTCTTATGCATGGTCGAGCGTGTTTTGCACGCTCTCGTGTACGTATACTTGTATATATACGTATAGTTGCGAGCTGGTCTACTCCAAGAGCCAGGAAATGGTTGAGGTTCGTTGAATGTATATACGCATACTTGTACTCTATGTACTGAGTGGGGTTGGCGCAGCTCATATACCGGGACATACTTCACTTCGTGCCAGTCCAGATAGTCACGCCGGTTATTTCCTCCACTTTACTGTTCCATAGATCTGCCTGCACTCGTCTTATATAGATATGTATCTATATATATGCAATCGTGAACTCTCATCCCAGGCTTTGCACATGTCAGCAATGAGTACGTCTGTGACGGCACTTGCTATCATCACGATATATCATTTCATCCATGAGACGATCAACGCTTCGCTTATTGTTCGACCTGTTCAGTGTCAGGTGACAGCTCTGAAACATAATTTCTACGCTGATGTACTGCCTATGTACATGAAAATGATAACATTGTGGACTGCAAACTATGTGTGATCCCTGCTATGAAACTTCAGCCGATCATTTTTGTTTTCGCTCGGATTGAAAGAAAAAAAAAACAGTAGCAGCAGTATTTTTTTCTTTCATAACATCGGAAAAAGGCACGGAAAATTCTCAAATATTCATAAATCGAACCTTTAGGTTGATACAAAGAAGGCGAGAATGTTTTGCTTCAAATTTTATAGTCAACATAATAGTCTGATTGGCTGCAATTATGGAATTCAAATTCAGTAATTGTAGGTATTTCTTTTCAGAAATTCCAAATTGGATCAGTATCAAAAATTCTAGACAACTTCTCTGTATCCAATGCGTTCTACGATTCTCATTGATTGCGTATTATTTGAATCGGTTTCAGTCATAATAGAAAATAATTTAAAGCCACATTAATTGAAAGAGAATGATTTAGATGTAACGTTCCTTCAACCTTTAAGCATGTGAACCACACCCCAGAGTAGTGGATATAACAATACTAGTGAGTCCACGAATTGTCGACGGATCCTCCAAGTCCGAGGCCATTCGAGCTTGCGTGACCAAAACATGACACACATGCATACCAGTTGTTTGGTATGTGAATTGTGGGCATGGTTAAATCTGTATGTAGACAAACGCCTGAAATAGGCATACAACAAGCAGACTCTGGGGTTGGATCGCGGAGGAGAATTCTCTATTGACCATCGTTGCACTGTTTTCCGAGGTGACTATCCAATTCTCGTAGAAATTAGAACATTGTATCACTGTGTGCCTGTATTCCTATGCTCCTTTCAAATTATACGTAGCTGCACGGTCTAGTGCCAAAATTGATTGTGAACCAAAAGGTCAACAAGGCCAAATATCTGTAGGAAGAGAGAACGTTACGACATCAAGAATGTTCAGCATTGTATCATGCTGTTTCATCACAATACTATCTAAAGACATAAAGGGTAACATTTGGTTTCCAACAGAAACTAATTCCACACGGCGTGGAATAATAATAATACGCTCTGTTTGACTGTCTCCAAAAGCATTGAATCGATCTCTGTTTGTTTTCATTCTTCATAAATCTTATAAAATTTTTTGAAATTAGACATCCGTGTCATCATTGCAACATTTTTTTTTTTTTAATCGATTTAATAAATTCAAAGGCGAAGCAGAAAGCTTATCAATAGACTGTTTATTGATTAAACGTAGAAGAAAGTTCCAGCATCTGGGACAAAATTCATCGGTGAGGCTGGTGGGCGCAACAAGTGCAACGGCTCCATCAATCTCCGTGTGTACAACACATGGTCTACGTTGTACACAGGTCTGAGAGTCTGTGCAGCTACATGCGTGGGCACTCTCTGCTGGCGTGAGAAACGACGAGCTACGAGTCTCGGGAACGAGTTCTCGTTTAAAAGGTCACATTTCTAAGATTTTCTTGAGCCCCACTAAGTTCTTGCGGACACTATGCAGGTTGTGATAGGACGAATGTATTCATGTGTGTATATGTATCTATGTATGTATGAAGTTTGCGATGTTGGGTGAAGCTTGAGAAAAGTAAGTCCCAAAGTTGAAAAGACAATGGAAAGTGGACTTAAAAATTTCGTTCCTTTCATGAGATATAACAAAGAAGTAAAGGGCAACAAAAAAATAAAAAGTGAAAGGCACATTCGGCATGACCGAAAAATCATGAGAGATGGCCCGGTTTTATGATATCATTTTCATGTTGGATTTGGTTCCGAAAGCGTCTCTAAGTCTATGTCACTAATATAAGAGTTGGACGTTCAACTATATCATTTTTAACGCCGTTTGCACAAGATGACCTTCAAAAAATCTTCTGATCAAATATCTTCTCATAGTTTTTTCACGATTCGTCGTCTCACCATCGTAAGAACAATCATTTCATAAGATTTATAATAAAAATCAAGGCGCGGGATCAGTGTTACGTAACGAAAAACAAGAAAACGCACGAACCACTGATGGAAAAAATACGTTTTTTCTATCGGCCGATGAAAAGCTTGCGGTACGCCATTGGTACGTGACCTCGTTTCAGTGACATTTATGAGAATGACAAAATGGCTTTGCACCATACCTCGGGATGTACTAACTGTACTTTTTTGACACCCTGCCGTTTTCATCAGTCTAGGATATTCTACGCTGCACCACTTCATTGTATTAGTCCGTCTACACACACATGTGTATATATATACTTTTCATGATAGAACCTTGGTGTTCTTCACCAGGCAGGTGCTTTTCTACGGTGCCAGATTACAACTCGTTTTACGAACCACTAAACACAGATGTGACTTTACCATGCACCCACTTATAATTCATCTCTAGTTTCTTTCTTTCCTCACAGTCTATATTTTCTCTCTTTCCTCTCCTTTCACCTGAATCGTAAATGTAACACTGACACAACAAACGTGCTCACTCAGTACCTGTACATAAAAACATAATAAAAGTAGACAACACGACAGAGATCAATCTCTTTAGAGTTCAATGATCGTCGAGTACCGTATACATCATTCGCAGCCTATTGAAACTTAACTGTTACCAAGAAATTCGGTAGAGTTTCGTGACAAATATTCTCGAAACTATGTTCCGAGCACTTGCCGGCTATATTTTCTATTCAAACCGTTTTTTTTTTTTAATTTAAAAAACTGTCGCACTTGCTCACTTTGTGATCGAGTTGAGTTTTCATACAACTCTATCAGGTATACAATTCTGTTACATTCCACTCTAAAATTCAAGTGTACAATTGAAAATACCGGCTACTCAATATATCCAGATGAGTCAATGGTATTATGTGAACCTGTGACGTTTACGTTGGAATTTACTATTGCAGATAAAACATAATACAAGTGTTGATGAACTCTAGCTGGTCGTTACATTGTAGTTGAGTATAGTACAAAGCACGCCAAGAATTTATAATATAATTATATTTCATTGTTAATTTTGGCGACAAGGACTAATAGATGAGTATATGAATGGTCGAATATAAAAAAACTGCATCGAAAAATTCGGAATGTGTTATAACAAGGATTTACAAAAAAAAAACAGTTTTGTTACATTTTACGATGTCAATGTGTGTCAACTTTTCGCAGGATTGCTCATATAAAAAAAGTTCTGTAATTATAAACCATTTTGATATGTACGTGTGTACTCCAATACTTCCTGCTTTACACATTCTGACTGAGAGAGTGCCACAGGAGTGATAGCAATACGTTTGGGAAACGCTGCAAATTGACGCGACCCAAATCTGCCACGTAGATATTTGTAACCAACAAAATTTGAACAAGGTATGGAGAAAAACATATGGTTTTCGGGAGCACAAGAGGATGTGCTGCATTTACATGGGAACTGTTAACTCCGTTGGATGGACTACCAAATTTTTGTTCTGTTGGCACAAATAGCGAGGATCGAATATGGACGTGGCTGGGAGAAGTATATGTCCAACCGGTTCCACGTTCATACGTTTGAACTCGATTCTCATACCCCCACTGAGAAATTACGATTTGGTATATTCTGAACCTTTGAAAGCGGACGATGAAATGGAAAGGGGGAAAATTTTTTTGGCAAAAGCAGAGAGAGTGGGGAAAACGATGCTGAGCCCAGCGAGAGATTCACTGGACGTTCAACAGATTAACCAAAATTTATCATTCACTGAATTGGTCTGTTAACCATTTGTAACTATTAAACTCCTTCTCAAAGTCCCAGTCATTCCTGCATTCAACCTGCAAATGAATTATAGTAAAACAATATGCAAATATATCATAGTACAACAATTGAAGAAAAAAAGACATGACAATGAACAAAAAAAAAAGAATGCGACCCATACAATGCCGATCAGTCCTTGGATTTTTCTGTCCCGGATTATCCTTCATCCCTTTCGTATTCTCAGATATTCACGTGAAAACTTGTGATCATCTAGAAGTGGAAACAGCAGAGAACAGAAGTTTCGTCTGGCTTCTCATGATTTTTCTGAGTTTGATGTCGCGGTTTGCCCACGGGGAATTTCGTTCCTGAAAGCGAAACACGAGAGAGGGTCTTGTGTTCGAGTCCATTAGGATACTAGTATTAGTATTATCACGAATGTATAATGGATTTTTACACTGATCCTCTGTCACTTTTTTCTTTTGTTTTGATTTTCTATCCTTTACTGCGAGAAAATAAAAGAATGACAGGAATCTCATGAAAGTCCTGCGGTCTCTACGAATTTTTAGCGATGCGAACATTCTCTGCAACTTTTACAGATTCCTCGTGAGAATACGTTCATATATTTACTTATATGTTCACATACACAGTCAATGTGATCAATGGAACATATATTTAGTTCGCCGGATGAATCTCAAGAGAAGGGAAATCCGTGTTTATCAAAGTTTTTTATTATACTCTGTCACGACGCCTTCGTGAAAGAAAAAAAAAAGCTTAACTGACGGCTTTTCTACCATCTAAAGTATACCACAAATCCAATTTCAGTGTAGCCACTACTCTTATGTATATATATAAATACATATTTACGTATATGGGTGGAAATATTTCCCCCTACTTGGTTATAGCAGAGAATAAATAAAGGTTCTCGTCAAGGACCCAGGTGCTACTCAGCCTTCCACATCTCGCGGAAAAAAGATAATATAAAAAGAATAAGAACGGATAGCACCCCTTCACGGGCTATGAGCTGCGTAGGCGGGCACAGAAGTGTTTGCCACGCGTCGTTCATCCTGTTGAAGTAAATGTGAGATTGAAAAGGAACTTCATCTATTATGTATAACCCTCCAGACTTGCCACGCGCAGATTTATACGAATTCGATGTTCATCCATGTCGAATACAATAGGTTATATATGTATATCGGTGTATGTATGTATACAGTGCAATACTAAATTTACACCAAGTGAACCACGAGAGCTTTGCGTCCCTATCACGTTGCAATAAATATTGGAATATCGAAGCATGCTCTGATGCTTCTCGTGCCATCCCACTTTCTCTGAGTTATATACATATACAGTATATTTATATGAGCGCAAGGTAGAGTAGATCTACGCTGTACTTATCGTTTCGCCTTCCTCCAATAATGTGGAAAATCTACAGTAGTGTGAACCTCATAGCCATGGGCGATGTACTACAATACAATGCAATATTCTGTGTGCTAGATACAAAGAGGAAGTATCATTGTATACTGCTACTCTCTCTCTCTCTCTCTCGCTCACGGCTTCACTATCTTTCTAGTTTCCAGAGAATATGCGTTGCTCCTTGGCACGACAAACAGTGTTTCCCCTCTCGATAAATGCTCGTTCTTATACATTGAATACCATCAGTGGAGTACCATCTGATACAACTATATACCAGTGCACTCTGTTTGGATCAAAATTTATATCTCTAAACCCTGCATCATAAGTATCCTTGTGAATATACTTTTATATTTGATCATGCAAATTCACTCTCACACGGTACGGTGTATACATAAACTAGAGCAACCTCTAATTTTCAAGGATCCAAAGATGTGCGGCCCATCGAACGTGTCGCCTTGTAACTAACCACAACACTTGTATTATTTTCAATTTTTTTTTCTTCCCAGAATTCAACATTCATTTTTTACGGAAGTATGCTTAGAATTTTACGTATTGACATTCATATTATATTTGCAATGCTATGCAATATGGTTCAAGAAATAAATTTTCTGAGGCTGTTGATCCATGTTGCATTTTCGGTCCCATTCCATCCTCTAT